>CAUYLG010060613.1:0-54944 GCA_963573385.1 Cacajao melanocephalus
ACTGCATTCTAGCCTGGGCAATAGAACAAGAATCTCATTCTCTCTCCCTCTTTCTCTTCCTCTTTCTTTCTCTCTTACATTCTTTTTTTTTCTTTCTTTCACTCTCACTTTCTTTCCTCTCTTTTTCTTTCTTTCAAAAAATAAAAATAAAAATAAAATAAAAAAAAGAAAAAAGAAGGAGCTACCGAAGTCATACGATTTCGTTAATCACATTTTGCCAAGATCTCAAACCATTTTAAAAACAATCTGTGCCCAAGACATGAATATGCCTGTAATGGTTGAACTCTTAACTTTCTGATAAATTGCCTAAAAGCAGTCAAGAACCCTGCAGTTAAAAGGTTGTTCACATGAGCCTATTAAAAATAATAAACTAGGATCTATTTAATTATATGGCTTCTTAGTAACTGCCATTGAGAAACAAAATTGAGCAGGATAATATCTGAATAAGCATTAGATTTAAAAGGTGAGCTGTGCTAATGAAAAATTACCTCATTAGCAATGAGTAATAACATAATTTGCAAACATTTATTCATGACCCAAGAAAAACAAATGTGGAAGGTTAGTTTTCTAATCTGGTAAGAGCTGGCAAATCCTTGTTTGGACTAGAGCAACATGTGGTTCCTTTCCAAGCTTTGTAGCTGAGTCAACACAGACAGAATGAAGTGTAGATTTATTCTGGACAATTCGCTACAATTTGGATTACTATGGAACCTTTTTCAAAGTCCACTACATAACTTGGGGTTCTTTTTTACTCCCTCTGTAGAGTTTGAATATCTAGAACTAAAGACGGTGTAAATGGTACCAGAAGGGTTATGGGGTATTCAAAAGTCAATCACATTTTTTTTAAAAAACAAGAAATTCAAAGAAACTATATATTCAAAAATAAAGAAATTGACATGTGCACTAATTTTATTTCTCAAAAAGTAATCTCTATTTTAAGATTGACATGGTGAAATTAGCTATTAAACAAAAACTGGGATATATAGTTTGACAATTCTTTTATGTGAAATACTTGTGAGAACAGTTTTGCAATGTTTTAAAATTAAACCATTTTAGTTATACAGTTAGCAAATAACCTTTATTAAAAATTTGTCCTCTTTCAACCAGAATATAAGCCTATCATGTACAAGAAAAATGTGGTATTCAACTTGTTATCGTCAGATTGTACAGCCTCGTATATAGATTTTGCACAATTCGTCTTTTCAATGGTTGAAAAAAATCATACAGGTAATTAGAAATTTGCTTGAAAACTCAAACTGTTTGGTCAGTTAACATTTAAGCAGTAGAATCAGGTTTCAAATAATCCCTTCTGTATTACCATAGTGTTTTTTGAGAAGATCTTTCCTTTTATATTGTGTGAAGAATTACTACAATTATCCATTTTACACAGCTCATGTCTAAATGCAGCAAGGTAATGGACCAGGGCACAGTTAAATTGGACCGCACACAGTGTTGTTGTTGTAGTTTTTGCAGATAGGCATGTGCTATTGCTTGATCTATAGAGCTTCAGCTTTCCCTATTTTCTTGAAACTAGAGGAGAAAAATCCTGGAACTTAGTTCTATCAGTCTGTCAGGATTTCAAGACCACGGACTATTTTTATACCTCTCCCTGCTCCTCTCCTGACTTTTTGGGCACTGGGCATGAGAATTTTGTGACTCTTTAATAAGAGAAACTATTCCTAACTATGTCTTCAGCATCAACTGTCTCTGTTTTGATGTTACTTTCTCTGATTTAAGACAATAGCACTTTTTTATGAAAACAAACTTGACCACTCTGCATTCTATTTTTCCTTTGGTTTTTAATGTCTTTCGAGTAATTCAAACTAAAAGAAACTTCTGGGTAAAGGGAAGTCTGCTATGAAGCATGCTCATTTAACCTTTCATCAATCTTAGAACCGTGTCTCCAGATAAAAAGAGATCCCTATTGATAAAATGCTCCTGGAGATGAATTTTAAAACATTTAACATAATGGCAATGATCTAGCTTAGAACAGAGAATATCTAATCCCAGTTTTCCTTCATTCTCTCATTTTCCACTTTCTATTCATCCATCGCCCACCTTCTTACTCATGATGTATGATCTAATATTAGTTTTATATACTTGTTGCTATGAAGCACTTATTTCCAGGGGCATAAGGATATGTGTGAAGAAGCCTCAACTTATGTTTGAAGACCCTCCCTTCTCCCAATATCTTATATGCAGGCTTATGCACCCAGGCAGCCTGTAACAAATTCCTACAAAACATACTCATATATATATCTTTTTCATATTGATTTAGGAAGACATAACTTCTTAAATGTAATCAACAAATGTTCTCTTTGTGTAATATTTCTGTATTCTAAACAATGGTAGAAAAGTAGTACAAGTAACTACACCTGTTTATGAGTGATAGACTCATATCTGCATGAACACAGTAAATACAAGACAAGCAAAACACAGAAAAACAATTAAGCTGCACTAATGTTTCTCTAGGAATAAAATTAGTGCATGAAATGTGAAATAGATGCATTTGAAAATATTTGGTTTTGAAATTTAATGCCTATCCTAAGGTTTTTCATTAAGGTTAATCATTACTTTTATCTACTCATGTGTTATCTGTTTTACTTAGCGCAAATTTTTGTATGAATTTGAAAAATGTAGAGTTAACAAGCTTCTGAAACAATTGTCTTCTAGTGAGAAAAACTTTACATGCAGGCTCATAAGTCTCAGTTCATGGTCATATTTTGATTGTTAACAAAGAACTAAGATAATACGTTAGCTTACAGGATTAATACTGACCTTTTATCAAAGGATTTCTGTTGCAACAAATCGTATCACTCAGTCACTCACTCACAGTAATGTTGTAGTTGAAAGGGCCAACCAAGGCTTCAGTAGAAAAATGAACAAGGTTTAAACAGTAATACTTATGAAATCCATGAAGCATGGCTAAAATAAGTAGTTTCAGGTAGTTTAAAACTACTTAAAATCTTATCTTTAGAATAAGATTAAGTTCATGATAGATCCTGGTAATCTGAAGAATGCCCTCTTCCAAAACAACGCACACTAATTTTCAAAACTTATAATTTGTTATCTTACGTAGCAAAAGGGATTTTGAGGATATGACTGAATTCAGGATCTTGAGTTCCTGAGATTATCCTAGATAATTAAAGTAAACCAAATATGAGTGCAAAGTCCACATAAGAGAGAGGCAAGGGGCTCAGAAGGGTAGTAGGAGGTGTGAGGAAGGGAAAGAAAACAAGAGGTTAGTGTGGTGCAGAAAAGGGGACTCCAAACTGAGACATGTGGGTGCCCTCTATCAGCTGGAAAGACAAGGAATGGATTTTCCCTTAAAATCATCAGCAGGAACTAGCGCTGCCAATGCCCCTGAGAATGAATTTGGACCTCTGGCCTCCAGAACTATAAGAGAATACATTTTCTTAATCGGCAATAGGAAACTAATATATAGACATAAATCATTTTTGAGGGGCATGGGGGAGAATCCAAAAGAGCCTCAGATGCCCTTAATAATGTTCTTCTTTTTTTTTCAGGAGATATGTTAGAAAAAAATATGATGATGAAAACTACCTGTTTCCACAAAGTTTAATGTTTACACTATGCTGAAAAAACTTGATTTTTAAGGCCATTTTACATTTTTCCAACATTTCCACTTCATTTCTATGTAATTATCAAGGATTAATATAATTAACCTATTTGTACGTTAAAAATTCTAAACATTTTATCATTTTTATGTCTTCTGTTTAAGACAATAGAGTCTCATAAAATTAGTGTTATTTAAAATTTAGTATATAAATATGGCAATTTGTAAAATAAACTTGTATTATTGAATTTTGATTTTAAGTTCAGAAAGAAAGGAAATAGAATTTGATTGTTGCCTGGACATCAGAAGATGTAGATTCTACATTGACTTACTCTATTCAAGCTTCTATGACTAGTATACCCTAGCAATTTCTGGCTTTTTAAACCCCAGAAATTTATTTCTTAGTTTCAGAGGCTGGGAAGTTAAAAATCAAGGTACTGACATATTGGATATTTGATGAAGGACAGTTTCCTGATTCATAAACAGTCTTCTCATTTAAACCTCACATGGCAGAAGGAATGAGAGATCCACCTACAGCTTTTTTAAAAGCACAGATCCCACTCATGAAAGTTCTACCCTAATAACCTTTTCATTTCCCAAAGACCTGACCTTCTAATACCATCACTTGGTGATTAGGTTTCAACATATTAAATTTTAGGGAGGACATAAACATTCAGAACATATTATTGTTCCTAAACCCCCAAATTTATAATCTTCTCAGATGCAGTACTCTTCTCATTTCATTCAGTTATTCCCAAATTATTACCTTTGGCTTTTTTTAACCTACACTTCAAAAGTCTTTAAGCCTCTATCCATTACAAGTTCTGAAGCCACATCCACATTTTAATACATTTGTTACATTAGCTGTCCACTTCTTGGTATCAATTTTCCATGTTAGTTTATTTGGGCTGCTATAACAAAATGCTAAAGACTGGGTATAGTATCTTGTAACAATTCTGGCGGCTAGAATTCTGAAATCAGTGTGCCAGCCTAGCTGAGTTCTAGTGACAGCTCTCATCTGCATTGCAATTGGCCAACTTCTTGCTGAAGTTGGCAGAATGGCAGAGGAATCTCCCTCTCTTTTATAAAGGCACTAAATCTGTTCATGAAGGCTTCACCCTTATAGTCTAACAACCCCCAAAGGCCCTCACCTCCTAATACCATCAACTTGGAGGATAAGATCTAACATATATGTTTACAGGAAAAACATTTATTCAGACCATGGTATAGTTAAATTATTTGCAAGCAAGTCAACAAATTCTGTTATTTCCCAATTTCCTCAATTCTTAAAACCAAGTGATGAAAGTAGATTGTTATTAAGGCATCTTTCCTCTTGAAAATCTATTGTTACATGAAATGTAGAATATAATAAGTGAGTTCCCTTGACACAGTGAGTCTATCTTAGGAAAAAACTCCATCTTACATTTCAAAATGCATCAAACCAATAGGGTTCAGATGTTTGCCTAGTCAGTAGAGATAACACTAAACGAGATAAGGGTGTAACCCTTTACTATCCATTTTCACCAGAGGACTCAAGGGCCATAAAGTGAACAGAAATTCATCAGCTACACAGTACTTCCTGAGAGGCCCTGTCTTGTCATCATTCATGATCAACACCTCACATCTGCTGCTGAAGACTCTGCCTAAATCAAGGATTCTTCCTTGCCAGTTATTGATGACTGTCTGGGTCAGGCGAGGACACTCTCCTTGTTCATGTCACTCTCTTTGGACTTGCTCATTAATCCTTTTTTGATAATCTTTTTATCTTGATGTTAAATGTTACTCTGTGAAATGTTAATCTATAACATTTATATATTGATTAAATACATTACTACCAGTATGGTTTGCAATATTGACTGAGCTGTGGAATGCCTTGAGCCTATGTGCCCATGGATCTTAGTGCTGAGTGATGGATAGTACCAAGAAGAATTGGCTTCTTGAGAAAGAACTCCATGTGGCCCATAGTTTCTATTACTGAAATCGTAGTAAAATTCTCACTGTGAAAATACACAAACGTGCATATGGACCTGGTTATTTCTGATCTTGTGTCACTCATGACAAAGTGAGTATTTTTGCTGTTGTTGTTAGTTTTAAATTCCAGAAACAGTCCTAAATTGGGGCTCAAGGAATATAGCAAGTAGGCCCTCTAAGAGTTTCAGAAGAATTCATAGCAAAGAATTTAACTTCAGGATAATTCTTCAATTGGATATCTTGTAGAGTTGTTGGATCCCAACTGTCTTGTATGTGTTGTGGTAAATAAACATTTTCCTGTCATCATAACATCTTGAAAAATTGGGTAGTGGAAAACAGGAAGAAAGTGTAGAATAAAGCTTATGGTCATTAAATTAACTGTTTAATGGAGCAATGTTGATCAAGCCCAGCTCAATATTATAACATTTACAAACATTTGGAAACAACAAAATCAATTACCATGTGAAATTTAACTTACTTAGGTAGGATTATCTTGTTTTTCCTGCTTAGTTGCTTTAATCATTTTAAGCTAATGTTCCAAGATTGTTCTTTCTAGCTAAAGTAAATTTTTCAGCTACCTTGTAATAACCTTTCAAAACTTCAAATGTTTCTAATATGCTTTTAAAAAGTAAAAAAAGCAAAAACATTGAGTTTTTACAAAAAAGACATATTTTGATTCAAAATAGCAAAATTTAAAAAAGCGAATTAGAAAACCATGGATGATGTCTTTACTACTTAAGTTGATGGTAATATTTTAACTAAATTTTATATTCTCTTTGTGAGTAGGTAGAAGGACAAGACAGCTTGACATTAATAATTGTCCTTCTTCTCACTCTAATGAAAAGTTGACTGTTTTCTATACAATTGCATAATGAAATTGAAGGTGATTAAGAACCTTATATTGGCATAGTATGTATCTACATTTTATAATAAGAATAAGGCTTTCAGTCTAGGTGTGAGTATCAATATACCTTTTTGTTAGCTGAAACTATGGACAAGTTTACCGAGCCTCTGTAGGATTAATGAAGGCAACCTTCAAGACAGGCTATTGTAAGGCTTAAGTGTGGTAATTCTGACTGAGGTACTTACCACAGTCAGCCTCATCAAGTCCTTAAATGACAGCTATTGTCATTTTATTAACATTGTTTTATGCCAACATTTACAAATTCACATTAATTGCTTAGGTATGAGGATACATAAAGTCAACGAAGATATAACTACAACAACAACAACAACAAAAGCATTCAGGTTTAAAATCAAAGACAATAATCTAAAAACATTTGTTGTACAAATAATGATTTTATTTTGACTTTTATTTTTGAAATTTATAAATAAGTTTTAAAACGCAAATATCTAAACATTTACCATTTAGGAATACAACTATAAATAATGTTAGTAAATTTCATATGTTATTGGCAAAGAGCTTGCATCTGCAGATTATTGAATGTCAAAACAAGAAATTAAGTTCATTTATCATCAAAATGCTTAATGTTATAACTGTCTTTCTCTGATGCATGTTTCATTAAAACTAAATCACTCAGTCTCTGTATAGTTTCTACCTGTGGAAGAGGAAGTTCCTCTTGCTCAGCTGTACAACAAGTCAGCCAAAGATAGCTATATTGACAGCTGAGAATCAAGTCCATTTCTCTGACTCTATACTCTGATTTTAGGAAGTGGCCTCTTCAATTATTTCTTACGAATAGAATTTCCTTTGTGGATTAAGGCGATACTTGACTCAGTTTCACGATCAGATATGTCTTATTTTACTAAGTCCTGTTAAATGCTGGAATCATGTTCTGTAATTTTAGTACTAATCCCAGCTAGTCCTTGGGTGTGCCCCCATGAACTTCCTTAATGATTTGCTTTTGCCAAATTTTGAAAATTAGGAGGCAGTCCTCATAATTTTTATCTGACTTTTTTGTTGTTATTCTTTTCTCTTGCTTACTGAAAATCATGTTTCTGATAACATGCCACGCTCTGAAATACTTTTGTCGTCTGAACTCCTTTTTCTCTGATGCCTGTTCTTTCTCAACATCAGCACATACCAAGTTCTATCCCTGTGTTTTAGTCAGACATAGTGGAGACAAATAAACATTATACTCAATTCCAGGCTTGAAAGAATAAGCAAATTGTTTGCTCTGTCAAAGTGGTGCAAGAAAAAAAAAGATCCCAGTGTGTGCTGAGTCAACAGTAGTCACACTAGGCCAATCAGTGACTTTGCATGTGAGGTAAATTTGTGCGCTCTAGGGGGCAAAGTAGAAGAAGACATTTGACATCTATGACATTTGAAATGATTAGAAAGTCAAGCTGTTTCAAAGGGCATGGCACAGATTCAGTCAGGAGAAGGGAAAGTACATCTGCAGCACTGTCTTTAGAACAAGACTATCCTGGGCCTGGGTTTATGTAAAATCACCATTAGTTACCTGCTGTGTGATATCCCTTCATTGCCCTGAGTGACAGATTACTTATCTGTAAAAAGGAGGGTAAAAAGCTATCTCACTGGGGGTAAGGTTTAAAAATGAAATAACTTATGTTAAAGACCTGCAACATCATAGGAGGAACATAAAATATGAGTGATAATGATGATAATAGTAATAATCACTACTGTGTTTTAATTTAGGATCTTTAAGATGGAGAGCACCCTTTCAATAATTAAGAGAGACGCAACATGAAAATAGTTTATTATTTACAGACCTTGAGGAGTATAGACATGTCTGGAGGCCACACACATGAAGGTTAGAGAGCAAGTGGAGAGACAGAGAGAAAGAGATCATGGATGAATGTCTTTATTGGGGTCTGGGACATCACTCAAACAGATTTCCTGTGGGAAGTTTTAGTTGGTAGGTTTAAAGCAAGCAGACACAAAGTCCCAGAGGTAAGATTCTGACTGGAAAGTGGTCACAATTGCATATCTGCACAGTCCATATGGGATGTGGGGATCAGCAGGGCCAGTCAAGTAGGCTGTATCTAGCTGTCACATAGGGAAGTGGTCACCATTGGGAAGTTGTTTAAGGCAGATATCTGGATTGATCACATTGGGGAACTGAGAGGTGGTTTTAGGACTAGAAATTGTTTCAAGGATGTCTAAGCTTTAGCTGATATGAAAAATGTAAACATATTCAAAACGGATGCCAGACAACATAAAATTATAAGAATTCACTATATATTGGCATAATCATTGGATTGGTATCAGCTGAAAATCTCTTACTTACCCAGACAGTCTCACTCCTTCCACATTTCCTTCCATATTTACCCTTGGAGACATAGATTGTCATGAATTTTTACTCTCTAAGTTTGTCTTTGAACTTCAACCAGATTCCTTTTACAGACAAGTGTTCGTGTAACTGTAAGTGGTACCTTTTTTTCCAGGACCCTTACCCTCTAGTAACGTACTTCCCATTACTTATCTTCTTTAGCAATTTCTCTAAACAGAACAAGTAACCAGTCACCACAGCAGCCTCAAGTCCCAAATTTCAAAATTTTCCCTAGAAAACGAAGGTTGCTGTTTAAAACAAATAAATGAAGCTAAACAAAGTAAATAACAAAAGTAAATATGCTCTGGATATGAAAATTTTAAAGCAATGTTACTAAAGTTGTAATAATGGTCCATAGAGGAAATATGTCTAAACGCACTCTATATCATTTGATATTTAGTTCTTTGCAAAGTGATTTGATGTTTCAGGGTTTTAAAATATTGTGTAATTTATTTAATATTTATATAGCAATTTATATTTGTTATAATCTTACAAGACTTTTATTACTTTGTGATTTATACTTGCCCAGTGTGCAAACTAATTCCTACATATTAAGGGACAGCTTTTGAAATTGATCACTTTTTCAGCCTCAATAAGTTGTCATGTAATAAATTGCAATAAGATTAAACACTCATTAGTTCAGTAATCTGTTCAAGTCCAGTGTAAGCTAACTGTAGCCTAAAGGAAATAGGCCAGTATTCGTAGATATGGCATTGATCTCTGTGCTTTCTTTAGTTGATGCTCCTTCCAATGATAGCATTTTATTCTGTAACTGAGACTTCCAATAAGGGTGAATAAAAATTTAAGAAAACTTAGCTATTTAAATATTCAATAAATTCAAATATCCTGATAAATCTACATTGTTCAAAGCAGAATCAGTGATCAAAATCAATGATTTTGAATTATCAGAAATTCATGTTTCAAGAATATGCTTTGAATTCGATTGCTTCAATTCAGAGTTATTAAACTAGTGTTCAATAGTAGGTACAAAGTGGTATACAGCAAACAATGATAGGGATAGGGCATCTGTAAAATGTAAATGACATTTCCTGTATCCCTTTTTCTATTTACAGTGTAATTAAGATACCAGATAAATCTGGGTTTTGAATAAATAAGGTAGGTGTAAACTAACCAAGAGTATCCTGGAGCTGACGTTTGCTTGCAGTTGTCACTAGAACTAAACTGTGGATCATAATGTTTCATACTGCTTCACCATTTAGTATGAAATTACAGAGCAAGGTAATAAGTAGGGCTGAATAACTGGAATCAGTATATTACTTGGTTGCATACCCTAACTCAAAGTTTTAAATTAAAGACAATCTTTAGGCCAGGTGTGGTGGCTTATGCCTGTAATCCCAGAGCTTTGGGAGGCTGAGGCAGGCAGATCACCTGAAGTCAGGAGTTGGAGACCAGCCTGGCCAACATGGCAAAACCCCATCTCTACTCAAAATACAAAAATTAGCCAGCCGTGGTGGCTCATGCCTGTAATCCCAGTTACTTGGGAGGCTGAGACAGGAGAAACAATTGAATCAGGAGGCGGAGGTTGCAGTGAGTCGAAATCACATCACTGCAGTCCAGCCTGAGCAACAGAGCAAGACTCTTGTCTCAAAAAAAAAAAAAGAGAGGCAGTCTTATGTGTGATTTCTGAGACTTGATCATAAACTGCTTTATCCTGTTCTTTCTATTAGACTGCTTGCTCTAGAGAAAATCTGCTTTCATGTCATGTGGGCCCTTAGGCAGCCCTAAAGAAAGGTCCGCATGGCAAAGAACTGAGCTCTCCTGCCAGCAGTCAGCAAGGAAATGAAACCCTGTGACAAGAACCATATAAGCATGCAATCTTGAGTGAACCTTTCAGTCCCAATACAGCCTTTAGGTGATGGCATCTCAGGCCAACAGCTTGATAGCAGCATTATGAAAGAATCTGAACCAGAATCACCTGACTAATCGATGCTGAAATTAATGACTCACAGAAAATATGAGATATTCAACGTTCAGTGTTATAATCCACAAAATGTTAGGGTAATTTGTTTTGAAGCAATGGATAAATAACACACTAGTGCTCTAAAGAGCACACAAAGAAATATGTCACCTAAGACCTCTGCCTTTTTTTGTTGTCGTTTGTTTGTTTGTTTGTTTTGACAGGGAGTCTTGCTCTGTCATCCAGGCTGGAGTACAATGGTGCAATCTCAGCTCACTGCAACCTCCACCTCCCGGGTTCAAGTGATTCTTCTGACTCAGCCTCCCGAGTAGCTGGGACTATAGAAGCGAGCCACCACGCCCAGCTAATTTTTTGTATTTTTAGTACAGACAGGGTTTCACCGTGTTAGCCAGGATCGTCTCAATCTCCTAACCCGGTGATCCGCCCACCTTGGCCTCCCAAAGTGCCAGGAGAGCCAAAGGAAATTCCATTAAGTGTTTTGTTTTGTTTTTTTTTTGAGATATTTATTATAAAACAAATCAATTTTCATGAATCTAGTAGGTGAGTTCAGTTGGAGTAAAGGAGTATAATTTATCTAAGAAAGAGATTTGAAGTTTGTGTGCCATGATATTCCTTTGAGTATGAGATTATCATATAAGGTAAAGCACTGTAGCACTTTTTAGGCAAAATGGGAGAAACATGAGCATTTGTAAATTTTAAAAATTCTTCTAGTATCCCAAGGGAATTATGTTCTCCAGGTGACAGTAGATCTAAAATAAGACTCATAATCATGACTTGAACTTTGATACAGATCATAAAATCACAGAAAGGAAACTTTCATCAGAACTCAGTGAAAAATAATGCTATACTTAAGCAGACTTCAAGTGCTTGGGGAGTGAAATTCAGCTTTGTAGATGCGCATACAGCTCCCACAAACATCAGAATCCTCTCATAGAGGGCAAGTTGCTGATGCGTTACAGAATGTTTCTGGCGGGCACTCTGTTTAAACACCCTCAAGTGATGCATAGCAGTTGGTGCTCTAAGCTGGAATCTGCTCTTTTAAACTTAGATTTCCAGCTTCATTTATGGAAGAAATAGAATAGTTCTCTCTGTAATTCACTTATTTTATCTTAGTCTACGAATCTTTTCAAGAGGAAGAAATCATAGAATAAAATAGCTATTTAATAATAGGCATTAGTATTCGTAGTATTAATAATACAAAGCGTTTTATGATAATGATAGAACTTTAAAACCCTTTGTTCTCAGCACATTTCACCTATCTTGGGTCTATTCACCTGTCACTGAAAACACACCTACGTAGTCCTATCACATATTCTGGGCATATTGTAGGCACAGATAGGACTTATTGAAAGAAAAAATATATATAACTTCCAATAGATGATATGCTAATTGGTGTGTTGTACTTCTTTGGTGAAAGGCATTCTCCTCTTTGATCTACTGCATAATGAGATTTATTTGGAACATCAAAGCTTTCCATAAAAACTGAAAAAATGTTTTCAACAGTAACATAAGCATCAAATTATTGTGACTTCTTAGGGAAGTGCAAAAAGATGGAGCGGCATCACACTTTATGAAATAAGGAGATCATCTTAAATAAAAGGCTACTGCTTTGAGGACAACATATTTTGGAATAGGCCATTTCAATTATTGATTTTTGATGTATTATTAAGACCTGCCCTCTTCTTTTTAATGTTAAGAAATGATTTCTCTTTTAAATCTATATTCGCACTAGCCTGTTCAATGCTTTTCTAACACTGATATTAATGGAACAGTGTAACTACAGTAATTTCTCATTTTCATTTTTTTAAAAGAAAAAACCCTCAGAATATCTTTTATGGTTTGTGCTTTAATAATGATGTCAGTTATAACACTACAAGGGAACCATCATTTCAATATGAACAGGAAAATTAGAGCTAAAGAACCAAGACTGGACCGAGGCCTAAAGGAAAAACGCCAAGACTGCCTTTAATACAGGATGAAGATCTACCTGTAACCAAATAAGAAGACCTCTCGTGTTACTAAATAGTCTAATTTAGTCCAGTAGAAAACCAAGCTGAATTTTGTAGACAAAGCCCACTAAACTAACAAAGATTATATGTATTATTCTGACCTTCTCTCTTGCTCTTTCTTGGGACATTGCATAATGGTTGGTAGTTACTGAGGACTAAGTCTTCTAAATAATAAATGAAAACTAACTAAACAAGCTCATTTTGATGGCTTTCTTTTGAGAATGGTTCACAGTGAATTCTAGTCACTTGCAGTTGTAGCTCCATCCTCTGTAACTCTTTCTTGATACAGTGAACTGCAAAGGAGAATAAGAGCTGAAAGTTTGTGTTATGTACATACAAATACTTGTAGGTTTCATGCAGCCATGCAGGCACACACATACATACTGTGTTAGGAATAGTTTTTCCTGAGGGATCATAATGAAAGCCGCAAACTCTTATCCTGCCAAACGGTTGAAATTTCAATTTATTGACAGAGGGACAGAAAAGGCATGAGGGGGCACTGTGCTATCACCTTGGGTAGGTTTGAATTAAAATCAATAGGACTTTAACAGGTGCTGAATGTACCAGGAGAGGATGTAGGCAGGTCTCATCACTGTTTTACATCACACTGTAGAACAATAAGCATTTTTCCTTACTGCTGCCTCAAGGCAGTGGATAATTTTTTAAAATACATGTTTGGTGCTCTGAAAGAAAAATAGAATCTTGAGATCATCACAAATTAAGCAGAGGAACCTCAATGTCAGGACAGAGTCCCAAGTAAAGGACTAAATAGTGCACCCAAGGCTCTGGTAGCCTCCAACCTTCAAAATATAGGTATATAGCCATGGTGCTAGTATACTCTGTATGCCATCAGAGATGGCACTGCATGTATACTACAGAGGTTTACCAGCTGTGCCCTCTGAAAGGGCAGCCACCATAATCCTCTCCAAACCTGGGCCCACTGGAGCCACACTTGGTGTGGCTGAGGAGTGCTGCCCTGTAATGTCAGGAACAAAGAATTAAAATTATTCTATCTCCTAGGACTTTGTACTTTGGGCCTGTGGTGGAAAGGTCAGTTTTCCAAAATGCCTTTGGGCTCATTCTTCTGTTGCATTTGTGAATAGCACCTGGCTTCTGTTGACATGGAAAGTTCATAGAAATCACCTTATTAAATAGTAGCATGAGCACATCCTTGTTCTCTTTTGGTAAGGATTTCTCATATTTTTCTTATATGGATAAACTGAGAGTTTTCCAAAATGCTAAGCTCTGCTTTCCTTTGGATTAAAAATGTAATATTTAAGCATTATACTCTTTTAGCATTTTACTTCAAGCACTCAAGAGAAGTCAAGCTGCACCTTCACAACTTTACTAAGAAATAGTTTCAGCTAAATATCTAATTTCGTTACTCACAAGTTCTACCTTCCATAGAACACTAGGAAACAAACACAATTTAGCTAAGTTCTTTGCCATATTATAATAAGAATTTCCTTTTCTTATTTGTGTTTCCAATAACACATTTCTCATTTCTGTCTGAGACCTCATTATGATGAGGTGTTTATCCTTCATATCTATCATAGCATTCTGTCCAAGATTACTTATGATGAGGTCTTTATCCTTCATATCTATAATAGCATTCTGTCCAAGATTACTTAGGTATTCTCTGAAGATTGAGGCTTTCTATCTGAGCCCTCAGTAGCATCACCCTTAACAGTCTGTTCATAGCAACATGAGCTTTTTCTAGCCTGCACTTCAAAACTCAGCCAGTCTCTACCCATTACTCAGTTCCAAAGACATTTCACATTTTAATTTGTTATAGCAGCACCTTCCTTTTTCAATACTGATTTTTTTTTTGGTCATAGTATGTTCAGGCTGTCATAAAAAAAATGTCATGGACTGGGTAGCTTATAAGCAACTCTTATTTTTCACAGTTCTAGAATTTGGAAAGCCCAAGATCAAGGCACTGGCAGATTCAGCACCTAGTAAGGGTCCATCTCCTGAATAGACGATTCCTTGTGGGATATCTTGTACAAGGGTGTTAATTCCATTTATGAGAGCTCTGGCCTCATGACCTAAATACCTCCCAAAGGTCCTGCTTCCTAGTATCATTACATTAGTGATTGGGTTTCCATCAAATTCGGGTGTGGGGGGCACAAATATTCAGACCATATTATTTACTATGCCAGTGCCAAGCTAGTAAAACAAATGATACTATGTTAACTATCTAAAAATGAGGAAATGTCTGCCTTTCGTAATTGTTTTTATAGCTACATTTATAATATGTAATAAAATAATATGAAGCAGCAAATGTGATATAAAACAACATGAAAACCAAATAGAATAAAATATTTTAGTGCATAAAATCTTATTTTATTAATATTTTGGCTATATAAAATATATTTTCACATTTATAGCATGAAGAAATATGAAAAAGAATAAAAATAATTTTATTACATAAAAGGCATCCAAAATTGAAAAAGAGGAAATCAATTTACCTCTGTTCACTGATGACATAATTGCATACCTAGAAAACACTAAATTCTCCTCTGTAGACTTCTAGACTTAATAAATTATTTCAGTAAAATTTCAGGATACAAAATCAACATACAAAAATCAGAAGCATTTCTAAACACCAGTTACATTTAAGCTGATAATCAAATTAAGAACTCAATCCCATTTATAACAGCCACTAAATAAATAAAATACTTAGACATACATTTAATGAAGGAAGTGAAAGATCTCTCCAAGGAGAGTTACAAAACACTTATAAAATAAATTGTAGATGACAAAAACAAATACAAAACCACAACATGCTCACAGATTGTAAGAATCAAGATTGTTAAAGTGACCATAAAGCACAAAGCAATCCAAATTCAATGCAATTTCTATAAAATTACCAATGTAATTTTCATAGAATTAGAAAAAACTGCACTACAGTTTATAGCCAAAATAATCCTAAGCAGACAGAACAAATCCAGAGGCATCTCATTACCTGACCTCAAATTATAATACAAGGCTATAGTAAATAAAACAGCATCATTCTAATATAAAACTGGACACACAGATCAATGGAACAGAATAGAAGACCCGGAAATAAAGCTACATACCCTAAACCAACTGATCTTTGAAAAAAATCAACAAAAATAGTCAATGGGAATAGGTCACCCTATTCAGTAAATGGTGCTAGGAAAATTGGCTAGCCATATGCGGAAGACTGAAACTGGACCCCCCCTTCCACATCTCTCATCATACATCAAGGCATTTCCTCATGAAAGATTAACTCAGGATGGATAAAGACTTAATCATAAAACCCTGTAACTATAAAAGTTCTAGAAGGAAACCTAGGGAAGACTCTTCTGGATTGACCTAGGCAAAGAATTTATGATGAAGACCCCAAAAGTAAATACAACAAAACAAAATAAAAGGGCTTTAAACTAAAAACTTCTGCAGAAAAACAACAACAACAAAAATAATCAATAGTGTAAGCAAACAATCTACAGAATGGGAGAAAATATTTGCAAATTATGCCTTTAGCAAAAGACTAGTATTAAGAATCTATGAGGAACTCAAACAACTCAACATAAAGAAAACAAATAACTCCATTAAAAACTAGGCAAAGGACATGAACAGACATTTTTCAAAAGAAGACATATTATGGGCAACAGACACATGAAAAAAATGCTCAACATAAACAATATCAGAGAAATGCAAATTAAAACCACAGTGAGATATATTCTAACACTACTAAGAATGGCTATTATTAGAAAGTCAAAAACAATAGATGTTGGCATGAACTTGAATAGAATAGAACATTGGAACAATCCCACACTATTGGTAGGATTGCATATTACAGCACTTATGAAAAATAGCATAGAGATTCTCAAATAAACTAAAAATAGAACTACCACTCAACCAAGCAATTCCATTACTGGATATCTATCCAAACAAAAGAAATAATTATATAAAAAGATAAAAGTACTCTTATGTTTATCACAGCACTATTCACAATAGCAATGTCAGGAAACCAATCTAAGTGTTGATTAATAGTTGATTGGATAAAGAATATGTGGTACATATATACCATGAAATACTATGCAGTCATAAAAAAGAGTAAAAGCATGTCCTCTGCAGCAAAATTAATGCAGCAGGAGGCCATTATTCTGAGTAAAATAATTCCCAAGCAGAAAATCAAATGCTACATGTTATCACTTATGTATTAGAGCTAAACAAAGGATAACTATGAACATAAAGTTGGAAATAATATACATTGGAAACTCAAAAAGGGAAAGGGTAGGAGGGGGTTAAGAATTGAAAAATTACCTGACAGTTACTCTGTTCCCTATTTGGATGCTGGTACACTAGAAGCCTACCTACCATGATGCAGTATACCCATATAACAAACGTATGCCCATACTGTCTGAATATAAAATTTAAAAATAGTAATTTTATTAAAAATATTAGAGATGATTTCATTTGTATTTTCTAAAATTGTTTTTAATATAGTTGATACACTATCTTTCTAAAAAAATGTCTAATATGCCAGAAAAAATGATGGCAAGTAGAAGTATTTGTGATGAGCTGATTAAGTTTTGAAGATGAACTTATGACAAGCCAGCTTTCCACAGCAAATGGTTCTTGGATAAGTGCCATGCCCTTGTCTCTTTCCTTTGGATTTTTGCCACACTAAGACTCAATAGAAGCTACAAGTTTTGAACCTGGACAATTGCTCAGTTCCTTTTAACTTTGCTTACTTAAACAGAAACTACATTACATGATGAATATATTTTTGCTAAGTTCTTCCTTTAGGGAACTTGCTGGACAAACAACATTAACAGCTTTGGAGTTTTGTTTTGAATACTTCGTTTTGCCTAATACATTCCTATAAATTATCTCTGTTTGACATTAGAGTTCTGTATTTCCCCAATTTTGGAAGGATTGACAACATTCAAAGCCAGTCTTCAGAGTTAAGATAGTCATACATTCTATGTGTTCAGGAACTTTTTTCTTTCTATGTATTTGTTGCTTTTGGGAAAGTTCAATATAATTATAGTACGCAGAGAGAGTGCATATGGTTTTAATCTATTTCTCAGATCTCAGGGGATTTTTGAAGAAGTAAATTAGTCACAGCTGCATGTTCCTTCAGAAACATTGTTCTTATACATGTATTCAGATTTACAATTGAATATTTGAAAAATAAAGAAGTGTTTTACTAACCCAATACCATTGATGTTTTCTAAAAGCCAACATGAAGGAGAAAAAATTTAGTTTTTTCACAGTTTCCAATAAACTTAATGAGGAATTGTGATGCCATAAAAAATAATGTCAAGTACTAGGTATCTAGACATAATGGTGGTTTAATACTATATTCCTGAAATATAGGTATCTGCAGTGTGATCATCACAACAGTATTTTATGTTATTTTTATGCTACTGCACTTTGATTTTTCTTTTTCATATTAATTTTATTGATACATATTAAATATACATAGTTTTGGGGTATGTGTGATAATTTAATACATTCATATAATTTGTAAAAATTAAATTAGTATACTTAGGATATCTATCACCATAGATATTTATTTTTTTCTTTATGTAAGAACCATCTAAATCTTCTCTTCTAGCTATTTTGAAGTGCACAATTGATTAATGTAAGTTATAGTCACCCTACTGATTAATCAAATGCCGCCTCTATCAAACTATATTTGTACCCATTAATAAACCTCTCTTCATTTCCCTCTCTCTTTCTTGGTATCTGGTAGCCAAGTATTTACTCTTCATATTCATGAGATCCACTTTTTTTTTTTTTAGCTCAAATATGAGTGAGGCAATGCAAAATTTGTCTTTCTGTGCTTGACTTATTTCCCTTAATGTAATGGTATCCAGTTTCATTCATGTTTCTGCTAATGAAAAGATTGCTTCCTTATTTGTGGCTGAGTAATATTTCAGTATGTGTGTGTGTGTATATATATATATATATAATATATATATATCTTATATAAATATTATATATATAATATATATAATATATATATATATCTTATATAAATATTATATATATATAATATATATATAACATTTTCTTTATGCATTAATTTCTTGATGGGCACTTAGGCTGACTCCTCATTTTCCCTGTTGTGATTAGTACTACAGTAAACATGGGATGACAGATATCTCTTCAATACATTAATTTTCTTTCTTTAGGTTATACTAGTAGTGGAATTGTTGATCATATAGTAGTTCTATTTGTCGTTTCTGAGGGACCTCCATACCATTCTTTATAGTGGCTGTACTAATTTACATTCTTACCAACAATGTATGTAAGTTCTCCTTTCTCTGTATCCTCATCAGCTTCTTTTACTGTGTATCCTCTTATAAAACTCTTTTTAATAGGGGTTAGATGATACCTCATTGTAGATTCGATTTTCATTTCTATGATGACTAGTGATGTTGAGCAATTTTTAATATACCTGTTTGTCATTTGTATGTCTTCTTTTGAGAAATGTCTATTCAGATGTTTTGACCATTTTAAAGTCAGATCATTGTTACCAGATTTTGCTATTGAGTTATTTCAGCTTCTTATATAATATGGTTGTTAATCATTTGTTAGGTAGGTAGTTTGCAAATATTTACTCCCACTCTCTGGGTTGTCTCTTCACTGTCCTAAATGTTTCCTTTGCTGTGCAGAAGCTTTTTAGCTTGATATAATCCTATTTGTCTATTTTTGCTTGGTTGTGTCTGCTTTTGAGGTCTTACTGTCCCCCCCACCCAAAAAAAAAAGAAAAAAAATTTACCATAACCAGTGACCTAGAGCATTTCTTCAATATCTGATTTATTTAGAAACTCAATATACACCTTGTTTAAGTAAAGAGACCACTATATCCATAACATAAAAGTGCAAGGTGAAGCAGCAAGTGTTGGGGTGGAAGCTGCAGCAACTTATCCAGAAGATCTAGGTAAGATAACTAATGAAGGTGACTACACCAAACAACAGGTTTCCTATGTAGATGAACTAGCCTTATGTTGGCAGAAGACTCCATCTAGGTCTACAGGGAGAGAGGAGAAACCAATGCTTGGCTTCAAAACTTCAAAGGACAGGCTGGCATTCTTGTCAGGGGCTCAGCCAGCTGGTGAATTTAAGCTGAATCCAATGTTTATTTACCATTTCAAAAAGCCTAAGGCTATTAAGAATTATATAAAATCTAATCAGTG
Source organism: Cacajao melanocephalus (assembly GCA_963573385.1). NCBI lineage: Eukaryota > Metazoa > Chordata > Mammalia > Primates > Pitheciidae > Cacajao > Cacajao melanocephalus. The sequence goes on from CAUYLG010060613.1 coordinate 19,935, forward strand.
TGTGCTCTATAAATGGGACAACAAAGCCTGGATGACAGCACATCAGTTTACAGCATGGTTTACTCTACAATTTAAGCCCACTCTCAAAACCTAATGCTCAAAAAGAAACAAAATATATCCCTTTCAAAATATTACTGTTCAGTGACAATGTACCTAATTACCCAAGAGCTCTGACACAGATGTAAAAGGAGATGAATGTTGTTTCCATGCATGCTAACACAATATCTATTCTGTAGCACACACATCAAGAAGTAATTCTGACTTTAAAATCTTATAATTTAATTAATACATTTTGCAAGGCTGGATAGATGATCAAAGCAGCCAGAACAACCAGCTGCCATAGATAGTGATTCTTCTGATGGATCTGAACAAAGTGAACAGAAAAGCATCTGAGAAGGATTCACTACTTAAGAACATTTGGGATTAATGGGAAGAGATCAAAATAGCAACTTTTACAGGAGTTTGGAAGAAATTGACTCTAGCCCTCATAGATGACTTTGGGGGTTCAAGACTTCAGTGGAGGAAGCAACTTCAGATGTAAAAATCGCAAGAAAACTACAATTTGAAGTGAAGCCTGAAAACATGACTGAATTGCAGCAATCTTATGGTAAAACTTGAGTGATATGAGTTTCTTATAATAAATGCATGAATTTACTCTTGGTGAAGATGCTCGGAACATTGTTAAAATTATAAAATTGCAACCAAAGATTTAAATATTACATATTAAATATTACATAAACTTAGTTGATAATGCAGTGGCAGGGTTGAAGAGAATTGACTCCAATTTTGAAAGATATACTGTGGGTAAAATGCTATGAAACAGTATTACGTGCTACTGAGAAATTTTTCATGAAAGAGTCCATTAAGTGGCAAATTTTTTTGTCGTCTCAAGAACTTGTCAGTGACCACAGCCTCAAAAACCACTACCCAGATCAGTCACAGCCATCATTGTTAAGGAAAGATCCTTCATGAGTGAAAGGATTATGACTTGCCCATGGTTCAGTCCACTGTTAGCATTTTTTAGCTAGTTTTTAAATTAAGTCATGTACTTTTTTTGACATATGCTATTGCTCACTTAATTAACTATAGTATATATTGTGTAAACATAACTTTTATGCACTGAAAAAAAAATTCACGTGACTTGCTTTACTGTTACATTTGTTTTATTGTGGTGGTCTGGAACAGAACCCCCAATATCTCTGAAGTATGCCTGTAATTAATTAAGTTAGTTATTGTTAGCATTTTCCTCATCTACAGTAGAAATATAAAGTATAAAGCCACATATGTTTTATTCCTTTTCATGTGCCCAGAAACAAACATGCTGCATTTCACATTGAACATTTTAATACATTATTTTTGAAGAAGATTAAACTGGTGCAAGGTTTTAGATTACTACAAGCCAATCTAAAATGCTATCAGGTAAACAATGGAAAATACAGATATTATTAGTCAGCAGAACATGTTAATCTATGAGGATACAGGTGTTAAGAGTCACTCATAAAAACATCTATTGAAGTGCATTACATATGAAATAGTCAGGGACAAAATGATGAATGTAGAGTTAACAACCAACAGAAAAGATCTAAAATGGATTTAAAATCCACTTCTTGGGGTATCTCTTTCATTCAAAGAAGAGCATTTAATATCAGAGATTTCCAAAAGTTTCCCCTTTGGCACCAGTCAATTCAGTTCTACAATATCAAAGACTTCCAAGGGTAGCTAGAAAAAACAAATTACTGTAATCAGCCAGTAAAAGCTTCCTGGTTATGCATGTAAACTCTGTATTATACTAAAAAAGGAGTTTCCACAAATAAAAGGCAAAATGAACAATCCATTAAATAAAAATATCTTATAGTATATTTATAATTGCATATTACAGTTAGAAGCAATATTTTATTTTTAAAAACACTTAACATTAAATATTGGCATATAGTTTATCAGCCACTACTGATAAATGGCAGATAGTATAAAAAGCATAAACATACTCTTGTATACTCTATGGGTTCAACCTAGTTTACTCCTGAGGTCCACGTTAACATCTAGATACTGGGATTTTGTTGGTTTGTATGAATGTGACCTAAGAATTTCATTATTAACTCTGTACAAACTTTATATTTCATCAAGACAGTTGTATATTTTATGAGTTATCTTTCTGTCAATTGAGCATTTAAATATTATGCCTAATTTATCTCCTAGTATACGTAACTAAATTAAAGATAGACTTTATTTAGTTTTGAAATATTTAGGGAAAATGAAGCATATGTGAAGGAAAACAATTTTCAGGAGATTTACTCAAGAAAGTTGCTATGGTCACACATGGTTTCTGGCATGCCAAAACCATCTTGATGAGCTAATTTATTTAAGATTTTTGTCTTTGTGAATATCATAAGTTTGCAATTAGTCAAAAAGAAAGGTAGATGGTAATATAGATAGCCTCAGATGCACATGTAAGTTTTAAAACATGTTCTGTATTTCTGCATGTTAATATAGGTAACCAAGGTATCAAGTTGCACAATAACTTTTTCAGTTATGATCTATGGACCCAATGGCTAGCAACAGAAGAAAACATGAAGTCCAGAGTTTCAAATCATGTCAGATGAATCTATAGTGCAAGCTTTTGTGGAATGGATGATAATTTTAAAACATTCTTCCTTAAAAATTATAGTAAAACAAAACCTGATTATCATTGGATATTCAAGTAAGGTTGTATAAGAAATCTTTGTGTTTATTTCTGCTTGATGAAACTTAAAACACCCGGGATTTCATTATAATTTGCCTAATTTATCATTCTAATAATACCCAGAAACAACCTTTGTTAATATTTCTGTCAATTATGCAGACAGTAGTAACCACATATTATCATATTTCTCAAGTTAATTCACCTTATGAGAGAGATAACATCCACTAAACGTTTAATTATCAGAGGTTCTTCCCAGTTAATACTGAAGGTTCTTAGACTTATCAGATGCTAAACATATTCTATGGCAGTTCATTTATGCCAAAGGCATGAAAATTCTCAAAAGTTACCAGAATGTTAAAACTGTTTCTATTTTCCAATCCTTTATTTTGTATATCAGGACAAGCCACCACCTTTAGCACATGTTATTTAGCATTTAAAATATGTCCCTCAGTGCTCTGGGAAAATAATAACTAAATCGTTTTAAAAATCTTAAAACCTCCCGCAAAATCTTTTGGTCCACCTTTTTAATTTTTTAATAAGATTGCTATATTACCCTAAAGCAAAACATTTTCTAGTAATCTTTTTTTTGCTAAAGTGGATAGTGTCTAAAGAGCCATTCTAAAAGCATAGCAAGCAAATTGTTGTTTCTGTAGCAGTAACAGTGCTATTACAAATCACATAAAAACTAAATGTGCTTTAAGTGATAGGGCACAGCTTTCCTTTAAGTTGCTTGGCTCTCAAGGTATATGATGAGACACATTAAGGCGAGCCTTCCAAAGATACAGTTATGCAAAGGAAACTGGTTAGATGAAGACAATATTCAAAAAAGGTCAGCATTATGTATTCATTCGTTCATTCAGTTAGGCCTTCAGTTGTTCTTCTAAGAGTGAGTCTGCTCTTTTTCTTCTTGGCACTTATATTCTAGTAAGGAAGACAGAAAAAATAAAAAGTAAAAGAAACATATTCATAAATATATAATGCCAAGTAGCAATAAATAGGAGGTAGAAAAAGTGTCTATGTGAATAGAGATTAAACATGAGTGAGTATTTGTGACCAAATGGATAGGGAAAGAAGTTGCTATTTGAACAGAGACATATAGGTGAAAAGGTGAGACATGTTTTTCCAAGCAAAAAGAAGTTGAAAATATGCTTAACATGTTTGAGAAGCAGAAAAGAGGCCAACGTGGTTAAAATATGTCAGGAAAAAAGAGAAAAATAAGGGATAAAGTTTGAAGGGAGCAAAAACCAGATCATTTAGAAGAGAGTAGTTCATGGAAAGGAGCTGGAATAATTTAAGAGATTTAGAAACAAGGCTTTTATATTAAAATAATCACACTGACTATTATATGGAAAATATACTATGGATAGAAACAAATATGGCAGACATGGGACAAATTAGGAGACGATTACATAATCAAGGCAAGAGATGAGGGATAGTGGCTTGAACAGAGGTAGTAGTAGTGACAGTAAAGAAAATATATTTGGGATGTATTTTCAATGCAGTGTCATTTTCTAAAATTGAAAACACTTGGAAAATAACAGATGAGTGCAAAGGTCAAAGTTTAGGTAGAAGGCATATTAAGGTTACGATAGTTAAGATAGGTGCCTATTAGACATTTGAGTAAGAATGTAAAATAGTTAGATATGTAAGTATAGAAGAGAAGTCCATGCAATAAATTAAAATTTGGAAGTCTTGAATACTTTTAAAGCCATGCATCTCAGGGAAATGAATGAAAAGAGACAGCAAGATGTCTAAGTTCTGAGCCCTGGAGCACTATAGCATTCAAAGGCTGCAAAGAAAAGGAGTGCTATTCAAAGGAGACTGATGCGGAGAAGTTGGTGAGATTGGAGGAAAGCTTTGAGAATGTAGTGAACCTAAAATCCATGTTTAAAAAGTGAGTGTTTAAAGGATAGCCTGATTAGCTGCTGAAAAATGTCAAGTAACATGTTCTCTGAATTGGTCACTGGGTCACTAGGCTTGGCATCATGGATACACCATGAATGTTAATAAGGTGATTTTTTTTAGTGTTTAGTGGGAAGAAAAATTAGACTGAAGCAGACGTCAAAAAAGCTGAAGAGTGAAACATTCAAAGTACATGTGGATTTTGAAACATTAAACTGTTCAAAGTACGACTGAAACACAGCAATTGCAAATAGGATGCTATCATTAAAAACATGGACCTTCAATACTGTGTAAAACAGTTTGTGTTTTTTAAGTTTTCAGTAGTCTACCAGAAAATTGATTATAATATGAAATACATTATGATGACATCTGATCAAGAAAAATAAGCTCATCTGAAATTATAATTGATTTTAGGAATGTCAAATTCAGTTTTTCAGTCATGAAATAAGGTAACACAGAGGTGAAAGTTTAATTTAAGAATATTTTATACATCATACATGATCAGATCCTTTAGGGAATGAACTATGTCAACAGTCCCTTTCCTATTTCAATAATGTCTTTACTGTCTTCAAAAGTTCAGTCTGTATGTTTCTTATGGTTGAAATGTAAGGACTTTTAAATTTAAAATTACTTAGGCTTGGAATTGTCTTTTTTCATGGCCTAACCCAACAAAAGTTTTAACATATTTTTCTCAAAATATATCTACTTCTTGATCAAACTAGACCTTCTTTCAGGGCTAGTGTGAGTATCTTTCCTACCAAAATATTCATGAGGACATAGATTTTGTCCGCAGAATTCAAACTCAGATTACTTCTTCCTGAAAGTTTCCCTAACATTCATAGCCAGGAGCTTTTGTCTTAGTTCTATTGAGCTTTGCTGTATGGTTCTTCATATTATCCTGCCACACTGCTCTAACTACATCCCAGCATGCCTTGCTTCCCTCCATGGTGCCAGTCCTTCTCTATATAAATCTACGTTCTGCTCAACCTTCTAACTTGGTATTACTAGCTGACCTAACAGCCTACTTAGCACATAGGTACCTAAAAGTGTTGTAAGAAGTATTTAATCATTTATCTTGTGAATTCCTCAAGTGGCAGAAAAAGCAATTTGCCTATTCATAATTAATTTCTTTCAATGGTCATAATAAATTTAGTAGTTTACTTTCAATTTAATACTATTTAATTGTTATTAATATAATTTTTGGAGTGTTTCTATAATAGCCTAGAACAATATTGTTAACGTTTATTAAATGGACGAATTGTGGAGTCTCTGCTTTTGCTGATTTTCTTAGTATTGAAATATTTGTTGTTTCTTGATCTATATTTTCTTCTGTATTTTTCTTATTTTCTTGGATAGATATTAAATTGTTTAAGATATTTGTTTAATCACTAGCAATAGGACTGATTAAAAACAGATTATTTCTAACTTAATATCTATCAAATAATGTAAGGAAATAGCTGAAGTCACAATTAAACTACTGTGCTATAGGTTTGTACAAATGCAGTTCCAAAAAGATGTATTCCTGTCCTCACAAAGCATACATTTATGTTGGAAAATTAAAATTTATACTGTAGTTAGATAGCAAATTTGCTCCTAAAACTCAGATAAACAATTAAAATACAACATTTTTATCTTCAGTAATTTAATCTTCATAAAAGCTGGGAGGGACTAAGCTAGAATGATATTTTAAGAATCAATTAATGATATCTTAGTTTTTCCTGATTTGTATAGCATCATTTAAATAAATATCCTGTTTCTTCAAAGGCAAATTTCATGATGAGGCTGAAGCTTTCCCCTGCTTCCTCTTTTCTTATTGAAGATGGATTCTGGACCCAAGAGAAAGTATGGTTCTCAGGGATTTAAAGAGCAGAGTTCAGGGGATGCGGAAGAGGCCTCTTTCTGATACTAGTCCTTATGTGAGCCACTCAGCTCTTCAGTAAAACTCTTTTGATTCTCCTATGTGTTTGTGAGATGGCTCCCAGAGTCTGTCACTGGCCTTCTTGACGGCTGATGTGCTGACATTCACTTTCGGTGACATGCAACCCATGATCTCCATGGTGAGAGAACAGCCCAGTGCAGGGGCCACCTCCCCTTGCTGACTGATTCATCTCAGCTCTCGCTGGCACTGTATCACTTCGAGGTTTGACCGTGGTTCCTATTAAATCTTAAACCATGATGGCTCACCCTATAGCTTTAGGACAAAAACTTGCTTTGTCTCTCTGCAAAAATATCCCTTCTGGACACTGGCACCTTTCAACTACTCATTAATCAGTTACTTTCCACTTTCCACATCTCTCTGCAAACATATCCCTTCCGGACCCCCACACCACTCAACTACCCATTAATCAGTTACTTTACACTTGAGAATATTGTGGTTTCCTTCCATGCACATAGAAACCATCATGGGACAAGAAATGGTACCTCAGTCTATCTCATAACTCAAATATGCCTGCACTCTTTATGCTCCTAGGTTGCCACACATCTCCCCATTGAGTGGGATTGTCTTCGGAATTCAAAATAGAACTCAGGGCAAAATCTCCCATGTTTTTCAATCAACATATTGAACACATTTCTTCCTCAGAAGTTTGAAACCAAAGAAGTGAAATCAAACGTGCCTCACGGTTGCTTCCCCAACCTCTATTCTATTTTTTTCTCACAGTTTGCTGGGGCTGGAGGGCAGACTTCACATATTTTTCCTGATCTGGAAGGAAATTCCAATACATTATACTCATTCACTCCTTCCTAGGTGGCTTTCACTTTCTTCTCCTGCAGGAATGCTTGTCAGGGTGCTGGGGAAATACAAGCTCCCCAAATGAAGAAAAAACAAAAACACTGTTTCTCTATATAACAAGACTATGATTAGAATGAATTCAAGTATACAACTGTCTTCAGTGTGTGGCTCTGAATTGAATATATTTATAATCATTTATTATGCTTAAATTTTTTATGATATTTTATTGGTTTAGATTTGCTGCTTCTTGCCATATATCTGGATTTTATCTTTTTTTTCTTTTAATCTCTGATTGCTAGGATATTTTTCTGAAAAAAAAAATGGAGTCAAACCAAAAGACTTGAAGGGTTCCTTTATAGACCTGTTAATCTAAAGCTATACTGTGAATAATTTTGTGTCTAGATTATTATTTTTCTAGGTGTGACTCATGACCTTATGTTATAAAGTATTTAATTTGTTATTAATTATAGCCACCTGTGACAAGGCCATGGTGTTTAAGTTTTTCACTAGGAATTATCGAGATTTAATACAGAGCAACAATTATTAACATTTTAGCTTGTTTTATAAATTAGCCTAATTAGAAGGTAGAAGCCACATAATTTTAAAATGGAATATTTGCAAGTTAATATTTTTATTCTGTTACTAAATACTTATTCTATGTATATGTAAAAATACTGAATAGAGCTGCTGAACTGTGCATTATCCAGAAAAGAAAAATCTGCTAGTTTTTCTTCTAAATTCAATGTAATTATGTCTTTACTAATCATTCAGCTATAAAGCTAAATGTCAAGTTTCCGAAAGACAAAAACAGCTAATGCATTCTGCACTTAAAGTTTTGGATTTCTCTGAAATTTGAAAAAAGTATATTAATTATTAGAACTACTACTAAAGGTGAAGGAATTGAATTCTTTCCAGTTTTATGATTTTATGAGATTGCAAAATCGTTTGATTGATTGTGGTTTATTTAAGAGCTTGTAATATCCAAAGTGATTCATATCCATACAGTATCTTCTGTTTAGGAGAAGGGCATTATTTTTCCTATCATTATTACCATCTGTAATACTAAACTACCATTTTTTTCAGTTCTCTGCTAGGCATTGTATTAAGATTATTATATCAAGTTCTAGCAACATCTTTATCAAATTCTTAAAAATATATCTTCAAATTTTATAGATTAGAAAAGTGAATCTCAGAGACATTAAATTATGTAAGATTTTTCAGTTAGTCAACAAAAGCTAGTTAGGATTTCAATCTACTTTACATGCCTAACTTGAAAACCTGGATATACATTGCCATATGGATAGAATAATCCATGAAAATTTTTTTCAAGAGTATATGATAATATTTTAGACATTCTATATTAAACCAGTTAATAGGCCTAGTCTATAAAAATGAACTTCTCAGTTGAAACACTTGGGGAATGTGTGCATATTTCAAAGACATCAAACCAAGAGGACCCTTGGTAGGTTGAGGGTTTAAATAAAGCCAGACAGAGAGTGATGAAATCAGCAGGTCTTACTGGGCATTTGCTCTTGCTTTAGGAAGCCTTCCCTGAACACTACCTCCTCCCTTACCCCCATGAACAGCTGATCCCCCTTTTGTGTGTGCCAATTATTTGCTTTTCTTTTTTCATGTTTTTTTTTAGCTCTTGTCTCTCTCCATTGCAATTCTTTGTGTTGTAATAATATAACTAAATTATTAGCCAATTGCTATTTATTTCCATTTCCTGGCCCTGCCCTTTATCCTTCAACCCTAATTAAAAACTAGTTTCTGGCCAGGTGCGGTGGCTTATGCCTGTAATCCCAGCCCTTTGGGAGGCCGAGGCAGGCAGATCACGAGCTCAAGAGATCCAGACCATCCTGGCCAACACGGTGAAACCCTATCTCTACTAAAAATACTAAAAACAAACAAACAAAAAAAATTAGCTGGGTGTGGTGGTGCGTGCCTATAGTCCCAGCTACTTGGGAGGCTGAGGCAGGAGAATTGCTTGAAACCGGAAAACGGAAGTTGCAGTGAGCTGGGATCATGCCACTGCACTCCAGCCTGGCGATAGAGCAAGACTCCGTCTCAAAAAAAAAAAAAACAAAAACTAGTTTCTTTCTGGATCTTGAGTATCATAAACCAAATCCTAAATGTGCCCAAGAGGAACACATAAGAGCAGAGAAAGCCACTTTATCAAATATGGGCCATTGAAAACAGGAAAGTTGGGCAATTTAATAAAATCTGTGTTGATGAATTATCATACTGGGTAGGAATAAATATTTCCTCCATGACCTGTGAGGACAGATGAACAACAGAGTAACTAATTGATCTGCCACCTCCAACCTATTAGCACTGTTTAAGTTTCCCAAAGCAAGACAGTCACAACTCCAGGTAAAGGTATGATTTGGCAGAGCTGGGTAAATAAGCACTATCGATACAGAGCAGGTTCTTGGCTTCGCTTAGGAAGGAATTCAAGAGTGATCCAGTGGTGGATGAAAGCAGTTTTATTAAAGTGGCAGTGTTACAGTTCTGTAACTACTCCTTGCAGAGCAGGGCTAGCCCATAGTCAGTGCATTGAGGGTCCAGCCTATGGGTTGTTGGGTAGCTGGATTTATATCCATTTGTAATTACATGCAAATTAAGAGGCAGGTTATTCAGAAATCTCTAGAAAATGGGAAGTAACTTCTTCATGTTGTCTTGGTATTTGTTAACTGTCCTGGTGCTAGTGGGAATGTCTTGTGCCGATGGGTAGTGAGAACAAGCAGAGGTTGCTTTCAGCACCACTTGCCAGTTCTGGCTGGTTTCCAATCTGGTAGAGAGCTGTGTCCTGCCAGTTTCAGACTTCATTCCCCACTCAGAAATTGGATACACCTCCTTAATTTTAAATGGGTTGGTAAAGAGTGGAGGTCCATCTTCTATAACTGCTTCTTACTGATTTTATGTGTGTCGGCTCTGCCTAGCATTAGATGAGTAAAAATCTCTGGACATCTGATCCTAGCCACCCAAAAGCAGGATGCTTTTTATTCTCCAGATCGGAAGATAGGATGGGTTGGAAGTCTCCTGTAAGCATTGTCTTTACATGGAATTATATGGAAGACACAAACTTTACTAAGAGGTTAAACAAGCAAGGGCCCAAAATTAATAGTAAAAAGATATCTATTAAAGGTACTAGGAAAGTTAAAAACCAGGTGAGACTTGGGAGGGTGTTTATAATAGTAGACCAGATATAGTTGGGATCAGTGACCTGGTTATATCTATGTTAACCAGGTAGCTTGTTTATATATTTTTTGGATATTGATCTCAACTTACCTAGGATTATGAATAAACCTGCATCAAGGTTTATTAATAACTGCACAGACTCTACCTTATTCAGCTAGTAATTAATCCAATGCTTGTCTGTTGTCAAGGATTACATTTGCCAGAGGGTATAGGGACTTTTGAATTCTTTTGAATGCCTGATCTGTGTTGGTAGCCAATGATTCTAGGATTGGAATCAAGTTCTTTAATGTTGACTCAAGGGTAGCAAATCCACCCCAAGGGGGTCGCTAGACCTGTTGCCACCCAGATTCCTGTCAGAATAAATTCTGACATGATTGGGTACACTCAGGGTGGTATGGCCAAGACCTGCCAGAATGAATTATATTGCTTATTTTTTTCTGATACTCCTGGGTCTTATGGGGTAATAGAAGGTGAAGTCTAATGGGGCAAAAGTGGCCAAAGTACATTCACTCCTGTTCTGATTTTGATATGCAAGGGAAAGCTATCCCTAAAAGAATAGGTGACTCCTCAGGAACTCAGAAGTAGTTATAGAGTGGGACTTCTTCCCACTCATGGCCACAAACAAAAATGAGCCCTATTAGGGCACAAATTGAGGCCCTACAGAAATGAGATGTCCATCCTTTGCTGCCAAGTTGGGTCTACAGCATTATATTTTCCTTGCTCCAATGAGGTGGTTGAACAGTCCTTGTTTTCCAGAAGGCAGTGGTATTCTCACCTTGCCAGATTAGGTGGTGGTTTTATTCTTGCACGTTCTGATCCAGCAGAAGGCATCACACATGTAAGTTTTCTGTCTTACAAATGGAATCCCATTTACCTCTCTGTGGCTTGGGAACTTGGTGACGAGAGTTGGATCAGAGCACCCCAGTGAAACCTTCCTTTTTGTATCATCAGCACAATAATGAGTACAAAAAATAGTATCATTAGCACACTGGAGATATAGATACCCCACTTCTCAGGTCCGGGTAATGTTGATGGGTGTAGCCAGGTGGAATCCATTAAGTTGGAGAGAGCTCCATGTAACAAGTCGCAGGATCTAGGTACTTTGAGATCACTATGGTTTGTTCGGAAATCTGGGCACATGACCGTAGACTTATTCTAGATGTGCCAGATGGTGGAGCTCTCTATCCTGGGGATGTTGATGACAAATACAGCAACCATTAAGATGATTCCCTGACACTATAATTTTAGAAATATTTACTATGAAGTTTTATTTTCACCTACACTGGTTATGTCAATCAGGGGAGCAAACAGTAATCAGTGGCAATATGGTGTCTTGTTGGGTATTAGAGTGGTCTCTACACCCAACAAAGACAAAGGAGGTTTTTCCAAGGAGAAGGCTGTTGGCCAAAGCAATAGAAAAGAAGTATCAGGAAGAAGAGAAAATTGACATTTCATAGCATCATGTTACCTCTTCTAGCTGAGTGTTGATTCTTTTAAATGAGTAGCGGTGGTCCTCCAGAGGTTCACAGGTATAGGTTGTAGGTCCTACAGATACTCAGAAAGAACAGTTTTATTCCTGGAGAGGTGTATCCAGCTAGTAATTCCCTGGATTTAACAGCAGTGTGCGTGCTCAACAACATTCAATAAGGGTCCTTCCATTTTGGTTGTAATTGATCCTCAGGGAATACGTTTTTCCAGGTTTTAGTAAGACCAAGTCTCCTACTTGAACAGAGGAGCTAGTCTTTTCCTTTGAGTGAGAAAGTAGCACTTTATTTCCATATGCCGGAAGGGCCTCTTGATCCTGGCCTAAATAGATAATATTAGTGAGTATTCTATGGGTGTCTTCACCAAGTAGCAGGTCTAAAGTTAAAAAAGGGTCTTCAGTAAGGCATGTCAATGGATTAAGCTTTAAGTTTCCCTTTGAAGCCATCATCTTCCTCAAAAGTGCTATGGGTAGGAGGAAACATCAGTCCTCTGACATCTTTTTATGGAGTTTTGCTAATGTCCTTTTTAGAACATGAGTGGCTTTTTCTACCTTACCCAAGGATTGAGACCTCCAGAAGGAGCGAAGATGGTAGGTAATACCTAAGGCTGAGGAAACCTGCTGCGTCACCTCAAGTATGAAGGAAGGTTTCTTATCACTTTGCAAATTTTTTGGTAATCCCAAACTTGGGATAATTTTTTTAAAGTAAGAATTTGAACACTTACAATGCTTTTTCTGTCCCTATGGGGAAAGCTTTTATCCATCCAGTGACAGAGTCTATAATAAACAGTAGCAAACATTTTAATCCACTGTAAGGTGGCATTTGGGTGAAATCTGTTTGCCAGTCTTTTCCAGGATATTTTCCTTGGTGTGTAAGTTTGAGTAGTGGGTGGGGTGTGGGGTGGCTTCCTGGCTTGTTATAGGCACAGGGTTCTTAGGCCTTGGTGAACCTTCTTATAGTCTGGAATAGTTGCTTTTCCAAGAATAGTTGAGAATCCCATACCAAATGTGAGGAATTGTGAAAATGCTTAATCATTTCCCACTGCTCAGCTTTGGGGAGAATTTGTTTTTTTTTTTCTAGCAACCACTCTGAAGGATCATTTTGTAAGGCTTTCTGTTCTGCCCATTTAGTTTTCTCAAGTATATAGCATGATGCCACTGGCAAGGTTGAAGTTCCTGGTGTTAGTGCAGTAGCCTGGAATACCAGTGTTTCTTTAGCTGTGGCCTTGGCTGCTCTGTCTGTCAGGACAATTCCTCTAATAATAGAGGGGTCTCCCTTTTGGTGTTCCCTGCAGTGAATAACTACTACCTCCTTTGGGAGTTGGAAATGTCTAAAAGTCCCAAGATCTCAGAGTGATGTTGTATGAGGGATCTGTTGCTGTTAATAATCCCCGTTTCTTCCATATCACTGCTTGAACATGGAGCACCAGGAACCCATATTTGGAGTCAGTAAATACACTGACTCTTAAATATTTTCCCAGTTGGAGGGCCCTAATTAGAGCAATTAATTCTACTTTTTGAGCAGAAGTCTGGGTAGGTAAAGTGTTGGCCTCAGTGACTTCTTGCTGGCTAACCGCTGCATAACCTGCCTTTCTTACTCCCTCATGAATAAAGCTACTTCTGTCTATAAACCACTCTGCATCAGGGTTAGGCAGGGGTTGATCTTTGAGGTCAGGCCTGCTGGAGTAGGAGATCCGTTCTATGGTTTCCACACAAGAGTAAACATTGCGGATCTGTTTCTTGGGATGTGATATCTGGCATCAGGGTAGCAGAGTACACATACTTTAAGAATAACATCTGGGGTATCAAGCAGAATGGCTTGATATTTGAGTAACTGCCCCCCTGTTAGCCACTGATGTCGTCTTGCTTTTAGGATATCCTGTACTTTATTTTCCAGGCTATCGCATAGTTTAAATTGTTGTCTCAAGATAAACTTACTGGCTTCTTCTACCAATAAAGCAATGGTGGCCACAGCTCCCAAGCATCTTGGCCATCCAGCCACCATCTGGTCTAGCTGTTTAGAAAAGTAAACCACTTGTCTGGGATTATACCTGAGTCTTTGAGTTATTATACCCAAATCTCTCCCTTGTTTTTCAGCCATGTAGAGGCTGAAAGGCTTTTCTAAGTATGGAAGTCCCAAGGGAGGGGCTCTTCCAAGCTTTGCTTTTAGGGTTAAAAATGCCTGTTGACAGGTATTGTCCCAATTCAGAGGCTCATGATCACTGCTTTATAGAGCTTCATAGAGTGGTTTTGTTATGAACCCAAACCCAGGAATTCAAATCCAACTAAGAGAGTCATTTCCAAAAAGGCTCTTAACTGTTTTTTTCTTCTGAAGGGGCTAGAGTTCCAGGATAGTCTGTTTTCATGTTTGGCAAGGTCCTTGTCCCAGGAATGAACATAAACCTCAAATATTTAACCTTTTATATAGAAATTTGAGCCTTGTATGGGGATAATTAATACTCTTATTTTCTAAAAACATTAAGGACCTGCATTGTGTTCCTGTCACGGTCTTCCCTAGTACTGTTGGAAATTAATAAGTCATCCACATATTGCAACAGGGATCCTTTAGTTAACAGTAGTCCCTTTAACCCTTTTGCCAATGCCTTGCCAAAGAAATGGAAACTGTCCCTAAAACCCTGGGGAAGGACTGTCACGGTATGCTGAGATGCAGCATGAATGTCTGGATCAGTGAATTCAAAAATAAAAATATGCTGGGATTCTGGAGGTCAAGATCGGCAAAAGAAGGTATCCTTCAAGTTTAATACTGAGAACCAGTTAGCATATTCAAGGACTTGGGTCAATATAGCGTAAGGATTAGGAACTATTGAGCAGACTACCTCTGCTGCCTCCTTAACTTTTCTTAGATCCTGAACAGTTCTGTAATCCCCATTTGGTTTATTTACAGACAAAATGGGAATGCTGCATGGGGACTGACAGGATTGTAGTAATCTGTACTTTAGGAAATTTATTATTAGGGGCTGGATGCCTTCTTAGCCTCAGGTCTCAAAGGATTTTTTTTTACCATGGATAATTAACACTGAGTTTTAAAATCATCTGGACTAGGGGTACATTAACAGCTCTACCAGGAACTCTCATATCCCAAACAGAGCTGTTTACTTGAGAAGCAATATGCCATGGAAGGGTCTTTGTGTGTGTGTGTGTGTGTGTGTGTTAAGGCAAGGCCTTAGAGCTAGAAGTGTCCCTTCTTGCCCTGGTTGTCTTCTCATGAGTATCTCTAAATTGAACTATGACCTGTAATGGGGAAAATAAGTCTGTTTTCAGTAAGGAGATAGGGCAATCAGGCATGAGCAGAACACTGAGAAAATGCATGGTCCTCCATGATGCAATGAAGGGGATAAGTGAATGTCCTAAATTTTGGCTAGCCATCAATCCCTATTGTGGTACAGGAGTGGGAAGGCAGTGGCCCTAAGTAATGGGTTAGAACTGTGAAGGCTGCTCCCATACTCAATAACTCTGTATTTTTACCTGCCACATCAAGGGTCATGTGGAGATGGTAATTTGTACAGTGAGAGGGGTAGACAACTCATACTCTGTCAGTCCTCTGATTTCCTGGTTATTATGGGTCTGGGTGGATCAGACTCCATTTTAAGCCAGGGGTAGCCTTTCCTCCAGTGGCCTTCTAACTCACAGAAGGCACACTGATTTTGGCCCAGGGCTGGTGAATCAGGGGCTCTTGTCTGGGCATTCCAGATACCGATCTTGAAACTGATCCTCAGGATGAGTAAATTTGAGGTAGCAGAATGCTTAAAGCACTTGCTAACAATTGCACTTTTTGATTATTTATTTTGGTTTTTATCTCTTCCTCTGCCCTACCCCTATCATTGTAAACTCTAAAGGCCATGTTTAAGAGTTGGCTTATGGGTGTTTGGGGATTCACTGCTGCCTTTTGTAATTTCCTCCTAATGTCAGGGGCAGATTGAGTATTAAAATGCATGTCAGGAGAGCTCATCTCTCTGGGGAGTTAGGTTCTACATTAGAATACTTCTTGAGTGCCTTAAGCAAGCGACCTGGAAACAGAGCAGGATTTTCATCTCTCCCCTGAATTACTTCTCTAACTTTGTCATAATCAATCACTTATCCACACACTTTTTCATACATTATACTAAACAAGTTAGCATGTGATTTCTGTGTTTGAGATCTTGGGAACCCCTCTGGTAATCCCATTGAGAATCCAGATCTGGAACTGCATCTTCCCGATATGATAAATGTCATGCCTTGGTTGTGAGTGGCCACTCCATCTGCGCTTTTATGGACAGTACCTAGAATTTTTTTGTTTCTCTTCTTCAGCAAATGGATAATAATATTTGCAACCCATGCCAAGGTAAATCAAAAGACATGGTCAGCTTAGTAAACTCCTCTGTAAATTTCCCTGTATCCTTTGAAAAACAGCAAAATTTCTCCTTGCATAAAGCCAAATTGGACATGGAAAAAATGTATACACTCTGTGTTCCCCTATCTCCATTGGCTACTTCCCATGATGAACACAAATTCAATTTTAGGGGCTGATATGGGACCCACTCCAGTATGGTAGTACTGGTTGGGCTGACTTCCTCAGGCAGTGGAAGCTATAGGCTAGGACTGGTTGGATAAGAGAGATGGGTGCCTGATCACCTTGAGGTGGAATCCTCTGCAAAAGAACTAGCGGGTCCCCTTTCAGAACTAGGGGACAGAGGAAGCTTTGGAGGGAGCATAGACCTTCTAGGGGGAGCAACTTGAAGAGTCATCTAGGTTATTTGAGACAACTTCTTGTTGCCTGGGAGAATCATGAGACAGACACATTATACAGCTATCCTGTAAGTCAGAATCCTGGTAGAGGGCCATTACAGTCTGCACATAAGGAACTTCTCCCAATTTTCCTTCTTTTTACAGAATAAGTTTAGTTGTAAAATAGCATTATAACTTTAAAAGCCTTGTTTAGGACAAATCTCCTGGTGCTCCAATTTGTATTGGATCCAAACAGTGTACTGATAGAAAATGATGTTTTTTTCCTCTTTAGGCCATCTAATTTGAATTTGCTCCAATTGCCTAAAAGACACTAGTGGCAAGTCGTCTAAGATGCTTGCTGTTGTACCCATGTGAAATGCAGTTCTCTACAAAAATTGTTTTTAGTTTCCCTAAGTCTGGTGAAAGCCTGGTTACTTTTGTTTTAAATTCCCACAATCTGCAAAGAAGGTGTAAGTATATATAACAAAGCTTTACAAAAATGGATTATGTGGTATGAGTGGGCAGTAGAATGATGAGTCTAAACGCTACAGAGATCAAAGCAAAAATCTTAGTTTTGGCAAAGAGGGCCCAAAAGAAACAGAAGGTGAATGTGGAAGGGAGAAAGAAGGGGTGAACAGCATTATTCAAGAGGAGACCTTGAAGACCCTGACTTGTCATGGAATCCTCCCAATTGCAGAGAAACTACAAAGAAAACCAAACACCATAGCCCCTTTAACCAAGATGGGCTTGAACAAGGCAGTTTATTGGACAAGAGAAAGGAAGACAGCACAAGGGAGGGACCCACAACTGGCTGTTAAAGAAAATAATAACTTCTAACTGCAAGCCAGTAAAGATGAGATTGAGATTCTCCCAGGGGAATGGGAGAATTCCCCTCAATTCTAGACGAAATGTCAGTGCTGAAAATCCTGGTGCATCCAAGGGGGTGGACAACAATACCGTTGCCAAAAAAACCACAGCACCCAGGGAAGGGCCAATGAGGGTCTCCTCACCAAATGCTGAAAACTCCAGAACATCTGGCGGTGGCTAGAAGTGAGCCCCAAATTCCGAGTTGGGGTCACAAAACAACATAACTCCAGTGTCCTGGAGTCAATTCACTGGGGCACCTCTCACAACGAAAGGTCCTGCCTTAAATGTTTGCCAAAATATAGCTTGCAGGTGTAAAAGCAAAATTACTGCAAATGAAACACACATTCCAGGGTGGAAAATAAAATGCCTGGTGGAATAATAAAATGTCATTAGAGGATAAAGGATTGAGGGATGGCAATAGAATATGCCTCTATCCAGGGCACCCAAACGATGGAGGACTTAAAGTTGACCACCTAGACAGAGGTCCTGTTTCCTGGTTCAGCTGATATTCAAGGGGGTGGCAGAGAGGACAATCACTTGCAAGAGCCGAAATGGTACCAACCAGTCTCCAGCATGCGAACTGGGTGATCGTTTTCTTAGATACTCCCAGCTTGGATAGGCTCAGCTCCCACAGGTAGACCAGTGTGCAGACCTGTCACCCACCAGCCAGAACATTGGGTCCTCCACAAGGCAGCAGTACTATGGCCACTCGCCCATTTGCTTGGCTCCACCAACTGTCACTGACTCAGTACTACAGCTCTAGGAGCTTGGGTTGCCAGTTGCCTTGCTGCCTTGCTGACCATTGCCTATTGCTGACATCTCATCATTTTTCCACTCTCACTACCTTGCTGCCACTTGCCATCTCTTCTCAAGCTACTGGCTGACTTGACAGTGATGAAGGGCAGCTTCTTGGCTTCATTTAGGCATGAATTCAAGAGCAAGGTAGAGGTAGAAGTATGCAGCTTTATTGAAGTGGCAGTGTTATAGCTCTGTGACTGCTCATTGTGGAACAAGGCTAGCCCATAGGCGCTGCACTGAGAATAGCAGACTAGGGATACTTCTGTGGGTATTACATAGCTGTATTTATACCCACCTTTATTTACATGCAAATTAAGACATGTGTTGTTCAAAAATCTCTAGAAAATGGCTGGTAACTTCTGGGTGTTGACGTAGAATTTGTCAGCTGTTATGGTGCTGGTGGGAATGTCTTATGCTGGTGGGGAGCAACAGCCAGGGGTTGCTTTCAGGGCCACTTATCAGTTTTAGCCAGTTTTCAATCAGCTAGGAGATGAGTCCTACAGGTGTCCTTCCTCACTGTGGCATCACCATCACCACAGAGTAAATAAAGGTTAAATTACATTTTAATTAAAATCAGAAAGATATATTTTATGGTGCATGACTGGCCAGGGAATGTCATAACTGAATTTGTTTACATCTCTATCCCATTCTATAGCCTGAGATATACTCTGAAACAGACACCGAACCAATCCCAGCACTTCCTATTTGGCCTACATCAGGGTAATGGTCCATTAAACATTTTATAATACATTTGTACCCAACCTACTGTTTTATCCACACATTTACTAAAGAATCATAGTTTTCTGCTCTTATTTAAAAAATTTCAAATGAAGTCTCACTCAGAATGATAAAAGGCGAGAAGAGTGAGTTACTTGTTTTGCAGATAGGCACACCATTTCTTTTTTTAAAATAATTTTGTCGGGGGGACTTTCTGGTAAGAATCAGAAAGCCTTCCAGACAAATTCTAAAAGAGCTGTAACACTCAAAATTTCTTTCAGATTTTTATTTACTTGTAAAAGCAAATGGATATATGCTTTTTCCTTAAAATCACAGGCATCTTTGTTTTAATGGAATAATTTCCAAATAATTTTCAATAATTTTTTACAATGAAATCCTGGAATGAATTTCCAATATGTATAGGTGTTGAAAGCAATTCAGAAACTCAACAGAGAATTCTATTCACTGGGGGAAACGACTTCTTTATTTGCAGAAGGCTTGGAATAAATATTTTAAAGTACGAGAGTTTTAGTGAGCATTGTTTGAAAATCAATGTTTTTATCTGAGAAAACTGTCTGATAAT
This sequence comes from Cacajao melanocephalus, assembly GCA_963573385.1. Taxonomy (NCBI): domain Eukaryota; kingdom Metazoa; phylum Chordata; class Mammalia; order Primates; family Pitheciidae; genus Cacajao; species Cacajao melanocephalus. Next base: position 39,622 of record CAUYLG010060613.1, read on the forward strand.
TTTTATTGTAGAAAATGTAATGCCTCAGGATAATAGCATTTTTCTATCATGCCTCAGTCTCTCCTTTGGCCCACTTTACCATGAGGGTAGAAAGAAATAGAGAATGTTTTACCCACATCCCAGTTTGAAGAGCAAGAAAAGCTAATGGTCTGTTTAGTCTAAATCATCAGTTCATCAGTACCATAAGTGATGCATAGTGTGCTTGATTTTCAATGAATGTGTTGCCAGAAATAATAAATCAATTACTCAGTGTAGTAAACATACTCATTTTTGGCAGAAACAATAAGAAGTTTTAATAATATTCTATTAGGTGGTATATTTATAGTATATATACTATAAAATATTCTGGTGTATACTATAGTATATATACTATAAAATATACTAGTTATAGTATAAGTTTCTCTCAAGATTATTTTTACCCCATGATCTTAAGGAGCATATATATAAGCTATTGCCCATTTCTTTATCACTGGGGTAAAGCAAATATGGCAACAATAGCAACAAGACTTAGTAAGAGAAAGCACTTGCTTTTCGCAACAATTGTGTAGCTCTGTCAAGATTAAACACTCAACAATTTCCCATTCAATCTCTTCAAAGCAACTTGCTCTCTTGTTTCCTCAGGTTAAGTGTGATGAGAACCAGACCTGCAGGTTGTGACCTTTTCTGGGATGAAAGATGCCATGTGACTAAAATATTCTGTGATTAATATACATTCATTTTGCTTTTGATAGTATTCAGTGTTGATTTAAGTTTTTGAGATAATTAAAAAACCTGACTTGGTGAGTTACTGCTATGTGTACCTTGAACTGCTGTGATCTCTGGAATATTTTGTGCCCATATGATTTAAGGAGTTGGCTTGAAGTACCTGGCTTCAGCTCTTTTTCTGTTTCTTATTCCAAAGTTCAGCTAATAAAGAACACCCTGTTTGAGCTTAAGCATTGGACTTTTCTATTCAGAGACTTCTTAAAAATGCATAAAGCAAGAACAGATGGAGACCGGCTGCTGCCTGGGAGAGGGAGCAGGTCCAATGGTCATCACATGGGTGCAAGGACTTATCTGAGCCCTTACTGTGGGTGCACATCAGAGCCCATGTCTGTGTGGACGTAAGTTTCCTCATACCTGTCTTTAAAACCCCTGCCTCTATTCTCCATTCTGAACCCTCCTAGCACCTGTTCCACAACCCATAAGCTCTCCACATTCCCTTCAACTTAGGGATTTTTATGGAGACTTTATCACATAGGCATAATTCATTATTAACTAAATCTCCAACCTCTCTCTTCTTTCCAGTGGAGAAAAGTGGGGCTGATTTCTAATTATGGTTTGGCCTTTCTGGTGACCAGCTCCCATTTAAGAGCCCATCAAGAGCCATCAAGAGCTATTAGAACAAAATACATGTCTATCAATCCAGAAATTTTGAAAAAATTCGGTAACTCTGTAGCAGAAACCCAGGATCAAAATGAAACTTTTTACCAAAGATTATTCCACACAACTATCTAGAAGAGTTTTAAAAATAATGTTTCAGGAAGCAAGGGAAAATATCTATCTGTCTATTTAACTATCTATCATCTATTATCTCTATCTAAAGAACTATATATATATATATATATATATATATATATATATATATATATAATTTCACAGTTACATACTTTGATATTAATGTACTCACTCCAGCATGATTTTATTTTAATTAGTGTTAGATTGGTATATATTTTAAAATTATTTTATCATTAACTTATTTTAGCTTTATATTTAAAATGGATTTCTTTTAGGCAGCATATAGTTAGGTTTTCTTTTGTATTCAATCTAAAATAATCTTCCTTTTAATCATAATACATTTTTTTCACTTAATGTCAAGATGAATGTGGTTAAGCATAAAACTACCATCTTACTATTTGTTTTTTTACTTGTCCCACATAATCTTCTTAAAATGTTTAAAATTTTTAAACATAAATTTTATTGTGTATATTAAGGTGTACAACGTGATGTCATGATATACCGATAGATAGCAAAATGGTTACTATAATGAAGCAGATTAACATATCCATTATCTCACATAGCCTTCCTTTTTTGTGATAAGAGCAACTAAAATATACTTATTTAGCAGAAATCCTTAGTACAGTATAATTTTATTAACTATTGTCCTCGCGTTGTGCATCAGATCTCTGGACATTGTAACCTTATATGATTTTTGTTCCTTTTTTTTTTCTCTACTCCTGTCATTAATTAAAAATTTTTATGATTCAATATTTTCTTCTACTAGTTAGTAGTTGTACAATTTTGTCATGGTATTTTATGGTTGTTTCATGGTTTATAGTATATCTCTTGAATGTATCACAATCTACTTTTATAGAATATTGCATCTTTTTATAAAGAGTATAAAAAATTTACAACAGGACAAGATGTAGTCCCATTTATGGCATTTGTGCTATTTTTGTCACAATTTTATTTCTACCTATCTTACAAACATTACAATATATTACTATTTTCTCTCCCAGCAGTTAATTATTATGTAGAAATTAAAATTTTATGTCTATATTTATCTATGTCTATCATTTCTGGTGTTCTTCATTCTTTTGTGTAGATTCAGATGTCCATTTGATATATTTTTTCTTCTAAATAGACTTTCTTAAGATTGCTTCTAATTCATTGATGCTATCAAATATTAATATTTAATATTAATAATAATATTAAATTACTTCCGCTTTGATGATGTGAAATTATTTCCATTTTTAAAATGTTTTTTCTTTATACTTTTACTTCTGAAAGCTATTTTTACTTGCTATAGGATCCTACATTGCCAGTTTTGCTTTTTCACTGCTTTAAAGATATTTCTCCATTATATTCTAGCTATATTATATCTGACAAGAAGTATACTATCATTCTTCTTCTTTGATTTTTTTCCTGAGATGGAGTGTCGCTCTGTCACCAGGCTGGAGTGCAGTGGTATGATCTTGGCTCACTGCAACCTCTGCCTCCCAGGTTCAAGTGATTCTTCTGCCTCAGCCTCTCAAGTAACTGGGTTTACAAGTGTGTGCCACCAGGCCCAGCTAAATTTTTGTATTTTTAGTAGTGACAGGTTTCACCATGTTGGCCAGGATGGTCTCAATCTCCTGACCTCATGATCTGCCCACCTCAGCCACTGGGATTACAGGCATTGAGCCACCATAGCCTGCTGAAGTATACTATTATTATTAACTTTGACACTATACATAATGTATTTTTTCCTTTTTTTTTTTTTGGTTTTTTTTTTCTTATTACTGGTTCAAGCAACTTCATTAGGGTTGCCTTGTGGTTTTCATCTTATTTTACAGACTTGTAGATTATCGAGGTTGAATCTGTGGGTTTATGGTTGTCATCAAATTTGGGAAAATTTTAGTGATTATATCTTCATGTTTTTTTCTGTTCCTCTTCTCTCTTACCTTCTTTAGGGATTCCAATTAATATATTAGCTTAATTAAAGTTGTCCTAGAATTTACTAATATTCAATTTATTTTTCTATTTTATTTTGTATAATATCTGGCTTTTTTTCAATTTCAATAATCTTTTCTTATCCAATGCCTAATCAGATGTGATCCTATTCAATATATTTTTCATCTCATATATTTTAGATTTCATCCTAGAAGCTTTATTTTTATATTTAATATCTTCCATTTCTCTGTTTAAACTTTTCTTTATATTCTTAAACATATCTTACATACTTCTAATAAATATTTTAGTGCCCTTTCCTATTAATTACATTGCCTATAAAATTTATGTCTGTTTCTATTAATTGCTATATTTTTTTCTCATATTTCCTGCTTCTTTGCACTCCTGGCAATTTTTGTATTTGATGACAGGCATTGGAATTGTACATCGTTAGCTGTTTGATATTTTTGCATTTCTATAAATGTTCTTGAACTTTGTTCTGGGATAGAGTTAAGTTATTTGAGAACACTTTGATACTTTTAATGCTTGCCTTAAGCTTTCTTAGGTAGACTCAGAGTAGCCCTTACTCTAAGACTATTTTTCTGTACTAATGAGGCTATACTCATCTGAGTATTGTTCCTAACATTTCAGGAATTTAGAGGTGTTTTTACACCTATGGCAGGTGAGAACACAGATTATTCTCAGTGCAGTGTTCTCTCTATGGAATTGTCCCTCTCATCCTCTTAGTTTCTTTTTCTGGACTCAGTCTCCATATATGCATCTATTAATCAGTACTCAGTCAAAGACTAATGAGGATCACGAGGAAGAATTCTAGAACATTCTCTGCATGGAATGTTTTCTTCAATACTCTATCTTATGAATTCTAGCTACCTTGTCCTCCCAGGACTTAAAAGTCTATCTTATTAACTTTGGGTAACAACTGGGACCTGTGTGTGTGTGTGTGTGTGTGTGTGTGTGTGTGTGTGTGTTTGCATGTGTGTGTTTTCCCCCTCTCTGTACTGTGAATTGAAAACACTTTCTAGTCATTAGCCTAGGATAAATGTTCCACATACCTTAATTTCCCTTCTTTTGGGAATTATTGTCTTGCACCAGCTATTTTCACATGTATAAAAACCATTGTTTTATAATTTCTTCTGTATTTTTTTTTGAGTTTTTTATATTAGGCAAAGAGGCAAATTTGTTCCCTGTTACTCCAGCTTGGTTGGATGTGTAAGTCTGATTATTTTTTAAGATCAGAAACATATTTTTGGAAAATAATTCAATAAGAAATGATATTAAGGTTTTATTCTTTATTTGTTATAATACTAGATCTTTATTCTAATATAGAATACAATGTGTTTCATAAATCTCTACTTTTTATCTTGTGCTATGTGGGTTGTCATGGAAACAACGAACAATTGTAAAACATGATTACTCATCCATGATTTTATAGATAACATGGGGAATAATTAGTTACTATAAAGTCTTCACAAATTAGTCATTAATTTAAAAATCTTAACCCATCTATAGGTCAGCAGTAAAACTTGATATTATTTCTGCCTCTAAAGCTAAAAATCTATTATAAAGTATTGCTCAAATGATAGGAATTAAAACTATTAAAAATCATTGCTATGGACTGAATATTTGTGTTCCCACAAAATTCCTATGTTGAAATCATAACTCCCATTGTGATGTATTAGAAAATGGGACCTTTGAGAGATGACTAGTTCATAGGGACAGAGCCCTCAAGAATTTTTAGTGCCCTTATGAAAAGAAACATGAGAGAGATGATAACTTTCTAGACAAAATGGGAATACAAGGTGAAGATAGCCATCTGCAAACTATGATGTGAGAAACAATTTTATGTCATTTAAGTCACTAGTCTATTGTTAATCTATGGTATTGTGTCATAGCAGCCCAGGCTAAAATATATGATTGTTTAATTGTAAAGGCTGTTATTGACTTCCAAATGGAAACTAATAGCTTGTGATTAGAACAGTCTAGAAAAGAAAAAGAAGAAAACTTCTTTTTTAAACTGAAGTTCTGATGATACTTAATCCTTACTCTCAGTTTTTTTGTTTTTTTTTTTAAATTAGATCTATCTCTTCAGGTATCCAATAATAAATACATGAGTTACATAGCATCAAAAAATTAAACTGTGAGTGTTTTTTGCTCTCTGTGCCAGTGCATTAGAGTTTGAATTTTTTCTGGGGTTTCTGATTTCCTAAGGTTCAATGATTACTGAACTTCTCATGCTTTTTCTTTGATCTGGTTTTCTTTCTCCACCCTTTTCTTTTTGTAATACACAGGGAAGACTCAGTTTTTTGAAATTATTAGTTCTTTTTCACAGAATATCAAAATGGGGCAATTTCAGTAATGGCTCAGTGTCAAAGATTATGGATTTCTTCAAAAAAAAGTGTTATTTTTAAAAAATTTTCCTCTTACTTAGTTCAAATCTTTTATCCACTAAACTTTACAGAGCTAATGCTCTTAGGTAACTTATTCTCTCTTATCTCTCCCTTCTCTCTCTTTCTCTTCCTATTACTCTCTCTCTCTCTCTCTGTCACACACACACACACACACACACACACACACACACACTTTCTTACTCTCATTCTCTCCTCTCTTTCTTAGTTTAAATTAGGATTATATACAAAATAAGTTATCTTTTCTTAAATTTCTGCCCATTTTGTGAATCTAACACAAATCTGTCACACATTATTTATACTACCAAAATGGATCATTTGCAAAGGGACTAATTTAACCTCAATTCTATTTCATTTTAATTGCTTTACTTACAGACTCTAGCATGTTTGAGTTATAGGTCACAAATAGAAACAAAAGAATTGGTTACTGGATTATTGACTGCTGTGTGGAGAAGAATTTGTTTCATCACTTGGAAAAGGGCTGTCTAGTGCATATGCCTGATGTGAAGCGGTGTTATTTGTAAGTGCAGAGCAATCTGAAAATGTCATTATGGTAGGAATGCACTCCTGCTTTAAGGGAGGCAAAGCCTAATTTTCTCTTTCACCTTGAAGTCAGTCAGTCCAATGCCTGTTATTCCCCAACTACAGGAAGACATTGTAAATGCGATTAAAAAATGATTTTGTTGGATATCTGACAGAACAGTTCCTACTGAGAAGGCGGGCACAGTAAAAAGAAAAGTAGTTTAAGACACATCATGTTAATGGAAAGTATACTCACAAAGAAGTCTCTTGAATCATTTTGAGTATCATGAACAACTGGAAACCTGAGTTACTGTGAACAGAAAACACTCTTGAAACCGCATGGTGATAGCAATTGGGGTTAACATCTAAGAAGGTTACGTGGCAATTAGATTCTCATAATTTTTCTCACCACTACTAAGTTACTGAATACTGGTAATCTCCCAGGGGAAGGTGTTCTTGGTTCATTTCCAAAATAAAGAAATTAGAATAAGCATACAAGATCTTGCATACTTATGCTAAGCTTTGGAACCCATTGTGCTTCATCCGTTCTAAGTTATTATTACTAAATTTTGCTCATGCAGAGAAGCTCCCTAGCACTAAGAGTCTCACACTTTATTTTAAACCTCTAAGCTTTAAATCAAATACATGATTTAGTATATTCCTGGCCACTCAGAAAAAGAAGCTTAGCTGTTCAAGCCCCAGACAATCCCTGAGGAAGGTAAAAGTTCAAAGTGCCTGAAATTTTGTTCACATCAGTGAATAACAAAATTGTTAAAAGATGTTGGATTAAAGTGTTTTTTTGAACATACAAAATTTTAAAAGTACAAAAATGATATAAAGTTATAGCATCACATCATAACACCTGTAAAATCATAGCACTGGGGGTAAATGTGTGCGGAACTTTCAGTCTGTTAAGCTATGTACTTTATATTGGAATCACATGATCATAAGAGAGACATTAACCCAAATACTTAATATTTCTAGTGAACCATTAGACTTTTACAGCAGCAAAATTTTAACTATTCCTAAATGTTATCAACTCTTGCCTTCCTAAGGCATTTACTTTTTGGTACAATATAGTAAAATAACTAGTTTTGGGTGGAGTCATGCCAACAACACTTGTAAAGAGGAAGCGTTTAGTCTAAATTCTCAATTGCAGGGAAGGACCATTTTATTAATATATTTTGTTCCATTTCTTTCTTTTTTTAGAGAAAGTTCCCTACTTTGGCTTCTGTTGTTCTCAGGAATATTTTTACATGCTATTTAATAGCTATCTATAATTTTAATTATTCTACTCCATCAAGGCTAAAAAGGAAACCAAAGATAGCATCACCTTATTTCATTCTTACCCAACATTGAACCAACTACTTAACTACTGTTTTTAAATTAATCTTTAGCTATTGCTTCTTGAGGAAAAAAAAATGAACTCCTGAATAACAGTTTACCATATATTTCAAGAGTGATCTTTTCTCTTGACGATTTGTTATATTTTTGAAATATAATTTTGTAATAGAACATCAAGAGAACATCAAGATAACTATTAGTATTCATAATATACTAATACGGTAAAGTATATTATATACGATAATAGATGTTCAATGCATAATTGTTGAGTGAATAATTAAAGTTATACTATATGTAGTGTATATAGGTGTGAGTAAGTAAGCCTGACCAATCTTTAAGACTTGGTCTATCTTCCAGGCTTTAGTGTGGATAGAGTAGCTTGGTGAACACATGCTATGTATTACAGTTTGGATATGTATCTCCCCTCCCAATCTCGTGTCAAATAGTAATCTCCAATGTCGGAGGTGGGGGCTGGTGGGATGTGATTGGGTCATGAGGGTGGTTTCTCATGAATGGTTTAGTATCATCCTTTGGGTGCTGTTCTCACAATAATGAGTGAAGTTTCATTAGATATGATCATTAAAAAATTGGTGGTGTCTCCCTTTTTGCTCTCTTGTTTCTGCTCTGGCCAGGTGACTGTGCCTTCAACCCTTTTGCCTTATATCACAATTGTAAGTTTCCTGAGGCCTTTCCAGAAGCTGAGCAGATGTCAGCATCATGCTTTCTGTTTTATGGCTGTGATGCTTAGTTTTATATTATTATTACTAAGTTTTATTACTAAATTTTGCTCATGCAGAGAAGCTCCCTAGCACTAAGAGTCTCACACTTTATTTTAAACCTCCGAGCTTTAAATCAAATACATGATTTAGTATATCCCTGGCCACTCAGAAAAAGAAGCTCCAGACAATCATGGGGAAGGTAAAAGTTCAAAGTGCCTGAAACTTTATTCACAGTAGTGAATAACAAATGCTTAGTTTTATTTGTCAGCTTGGCTAGACAATAACACCTAAGTATTTGGTAAAACAATTATTTTTATATTTCTGTGAAGGTATTTTTTTTTCTAGGTGTGATTAACATTTAAATCGGTAGACTTTCAGCAAAGCAGATTACCCTCCATAAAGTGAGTGAGACCCATCTAATCAGCTGAAGGCCATAGAGCAAAAAAATAAACTGCCCTCTCCTAAAGCAAAAGAAATTCTTTTAGCTGCTTGCCTTTATGCTACTGGAGCTGCAACAGCAGTTCTTCCCTAAGAACCCAGCATGTCAGCCTATCCTGCGGATTTTGGACTTGCTAGCCTCCACAATATTATATGATTCCATTTCTTAAAATAAATCACACACACACACACACACACACACACACACACACGCAGAGAGAGAGAGAGAGAGAGAGAGAGAGAGACAGAGAGAGAGAACCTATTACTTCTATTTCTGTGAAGAACTCTAATACAAAAACCCAGCATATGCTCTATTTTGGTGAATATTCTATGTGCTCTTCAAAAGAGTGGGAACTTTCCTTGTGTATTAATGTGTCTATAAATGTAAATTGTTTAGCTAGTTGTTAGTTTTTTTCAGGCCAGCTTGTTCTATTAAATAATAAAAGAGAGGTGTGAAAGTCCTCAAATATAATTAGTGGATGTGTCTATTTCTATTTGCAGTTTTTCAGTTTTCGCTACAGGTTTTTTAAGCCCTGTTACGAGATACATACACTTTTAGGGTTATCTCTGTCTTCTTGATGAATTAACCATTTTATTTTTATGAAATGTTCCTTTTAACTACTGGTAATAGTCATTCTTTTGAATTCTACTTTTTCTAATGATAATTTAATAATTCCAGCCTTCTTATTATCAGTGTATGCATTGCATACTTTTCCTCTTCTTTTAGTCTTAATGTTTTGTATTTAATGGAATTCTTTATGGATAGCATATAATTTGGCCTTGGGTTTTTATTCCATCTGAAAATATTTGCCATTTATGTGAAACGGTTAGACAATTTGAATCTAATGCAATTATGAATACATTTGCTTTTAAATCTATAATTTTGCTATTACTATCTCTTCACTTATCATTTTGTTCTTTTTTTACTGCCTTTGTCTGGGTCGAGACTTTTGAAGATTCAATTTTATTTTCACTAATTTTTATTTATTTGCTCTTAGGAATTTAATTCTAAACTGCCTTGTTTTTTTTTTTTTAGTTATTTTGTTCGTTTGTTTTTGTCTACTTGGGCTACTTTGAGTTTCTTAGGTTTGTGGGTCTAGTGTTTCCATCAAATTTCAATATAAATAAATTTCAGAATATATATTTAAAATACACAAATTCCAAAATATATATGTGTGTATATATACAAATATATGTGTGTATGTGTGTGTGTGTGTGTGTGTGTGTGTGTATATATATATATATATATACACACCAAATATATAAAGTATATATATATATGTATGTGTATATACAAATGTATATAAATTATGGTGGGTATATATTAACCTGCTTTATATTGGCTCACAACTACCTGTTGATTGTGGTTTTTGTTTGCTTTTGAATCTTTTTATTTCTCTCATGCTTTCCTTTGGCTACTTTTCACTGCTATGTCTTCAAGTTTTCTGATCTGCACTTCTTAATCAGCTGCTAATTCCATCCAGTTAAGTTTTAAATGATAATGCATTTTACATCTCTAGAGTTTCTTTTGTTGTTTTAAGTCTTTCATTTTGTTGTTTTAAGTCTTTAATTATTGTCTTAAGGCTTAAGCATATTGTGCCATTGCTAATGCAGGCTGCATTTTGATTGCTGTTTACCTCACTAAAAGTGAAGTTCCTATTAATTGGTGTGGCTCACATTTTCAACAATGTGTAAAGTTGACAAACAATTTTTAAAAATAAACAGTACCTAATAAGTTAAACATCTCAATTTGTGAAACTACAAGATTGCATGATTTCCTTTTAAAAGTGACTTACAGCACCTTAATTTGACCCAGTAACATCGTTTTTATCTTTAAAAATAAACTATAAGCTTTAGATTAAAATAAACTATAAGATAAAGATTAGCCCGCTATCATTTTTTCCTTTTATATTTTACCTATTTAATTATGCTGTCTATGCCATCTGTGAAAACATTTTCATTAGAACCACATAGGGATAATTTTATGTGTGACAAGTAAAACATATTGTCAAAGGCTGTGGATTAAGTGTTTTCTCTTCTTCCAAAACAGCAATAGTAAATTATTTGTTGCTAATAAAGAATATAGAGAAGACAGATATGATTATAAAACACAACAATGAAAGGGTGAACTTTATTTAAATCCTAATATGTAGAGTTCTTACTGCAGAAAATATTGTTTAAATATATTAAAACTCTTTAGATTGATTATTAAAGTGATTAAAATTCTTTAGATTGATTACTAGAGGATTGATTTAAACTCTTCAGATTGATTACTAGAGGAAAGTATTACTATCCTTGAAATCTACAACATCAACATTCCTATCGCTAAGAAGTGGCACAACATATTGTGTGAGTTATGTAAAATATACTTGGATACAATCTTAGAGAACATCCAGTCGAAAACAATCAAGGGGATACACAGACTTTAACTTAGTATGTGTCTTTCTTTTGTAACCTTTATGCCACTGCTAGTCTAGTGTGCAAATGGCTATAAAACTATAACTGTGAGAACTGATGATCCCCTAATGAACACTTGTGCAGCTAATAACAATTATGGTGCATTTACATCTGCTATACATACATTACATACCTCTAGGGAAAATCCCAGGGATTTGTCTGTGCCTTATACTGAACCACTAATACATCATACTATTCTTTGGACATAGTGTCAGATTTTACTGCATAATTAACATAATAATTCCAAATATACCCATAATGTCCTTCTTAGCACTGATAGCATCACACAGATAAGATAAATATTTCCTGTGGCAAAACTTATGAATTTTATGTTTACAGTTATTTGTTGAGTCATCTGAAATAAATAAATGATTATCAATGATTTATACATTTTTGTAAATATTGTTTCAAAAAGCAATTCAGTTCCCTGTAATGTTGTAAAATATAAATGGCCATTTAAATAAAAACTTCAACAAGAAATATCCTTTTCTGCTCTTTATAAAATAAAATTTAATAAAATGTGATATCAACAGTTATATAAATTGCTATTGATAATTAAGTTGAATTAATATGCTTCAGTAAAAGCATTACTCTGTAATAGTGATCTAAGTATTACTTTTCCACGTGTTCTATTATTAGTCACAATTTCAGCATTATTGATCAGTTTCTCTCTGCTTAAATAAAGTATGCCACCTATTCCCTTACCATTGATAAGGCTAGGGTAAAATAATGTTTCAAGTCAATTTGACTCCAGTACATGTACCATTTAACCTCATTAAAATAAGCATGTTTTTCAATAATCATTTATAATATTGCCATTTAGTTGCTCTGTGGTTCTTTGTAGAAACAATAGTTTAATTTGCTCGTAGAAACATCTTTTGGATTCTTACCTTAGGATCCAGTCCAAATACATTCTTATATCAATTATGAATTCTTAAAATGTCTATAAATTCTTAAAATTAGGAAGTGACTGAGGCTCACGCAAAGAAACTCCGTGATTGCTTTTTGAAATTGTCTCAATAGGGATACATTTTCATCAAACACATTCATCCAGAAGCCACTCTTTCTTGATGGTTTAAATAAATCATCCCAACCTCCAATTCTTATTCCTATAATTTTTCTGCACAAATTATGCTATTTGAATGTCCATTATTTATCTTTGGCTGGATAATATTGTTTTTCCTTCTTAAGCACAATTCTTCAAATTCATCAGTAGGTAAGATATGTCACTAAATCTGAGTTGTGACATTATTCTTTATTTCATTGACTTTTTTTTTCACAATACATTAACAGTGGCTGAGTGGTATACACATAAAATCATTGGCACATATCTATAAGTCAGATTTTCAGGGTGAGTACTCAACCCCCAAACATACCGTATAATTTTCCTATGCAAGGCAAGTAGTCATGTGGTAGCTTCAATATAAGTATTTCCTGTGATTACAGAATTGTTTATTGTTGAAGCCAAGAAAGATAACCTAAATTGCCTACTTATTAAAACAAAAACTAATTAAATTTATGAGATTATTATATGCAAAAACACCTGAGATCTAGAAATAAGCATTTCAGAAAGCAGAGACTTCAGCAGTGGTATGGAAAGTGGTCATGGTGATAGGGGTTGAAGGTGTTAGCAACAACAGATACACTCTGAGTACCCACCACCCGCAAGTGAACTCGGTCAAGATGATACACTAGCAACAAAGACAAACATGTAATTTATTAGTTAACTCTTTTATCATTTAAGGAAATTAATATTTTGAAAATTAATCATTGGGCAAAAATAGAATTATAGCTAAACAATTACAGAGTTTATCCCAAAACACTAGTTTGATTTAAACACAATTCTTGTGATTTTTTTCTCATTCTATTCCCCTTTATTCTTATCTCATTGGGCCAATTTATGAACCAAGATATTAGTTCAAGATCAGAATACTATCTCCAAATACATTTTATAAGAAAGTTAACTCATATAGATATATATAGACAGAAAATATGTCCCCTTGTTGTAGTAGCTCAGAAAATAGACATAACTAAACCAAAACCTGAGTCATTCTCACAAGTAAGCAATGAAAATTAATGCTAACAAATCATAAGAGAAATGGTATCTCTTTTTTTCCTAATCAAACCCAGCTTTCCCTTTACACCATTTACAACACACTGGGGCCTAACGTGTAGGCACAGATAGAGTACTCCAAATAAAATGGGCCACAGATGATTTAAAAACATAATCAACAATAAGTCCCCAAGCTGTAGAGTCACATATTTTGAGTATTCCTTTCTAATCCCAGAAGATTACAGTTATTAAAGATAATATTTTTGGACCTGACACATTTGCTTTCTGCTTAAAAGCATCACATTGTGGGTGAATGCCAGTATTACTGTTGTTATTACTAGTGCTATGACTACTTGGATGGCTACTACTGTTACAAAGTATAGATCGTGTGTCTATTTTCAGATCTAAAGAACTGTTCACCACTCACTGATTTTAAGAGATTAATTGCCTTTGGCCATGACTTAGTTACAATGACTGACATCTGGAATCCACTTAGGAGAGATTTGTTATTAGTAGCTCAAACTCTTGATCCTATTTTTGCAGCCATTGTTACTTTGAACAAAATTGCCTTCTTTTTCCAGGTTTCAATCAGTAAGCTATCTGGGTATAGCTATAAATTTTTTAGCTGATGAAAGAGTTATTATTATTTGAGCATTCTGAGTAGTTTGTATATAAGTTATGCATCTGTATACAGCTTTTAGGACTTTCTTTTGTTCTTTTATTTACCTTGTAGACCTTCTCCATACCAGCTTTACTTTTAAGGATCTCAATAAACAGCATAGCTTAAATTAGATGATAAACAATTTTAATGAAGGGGAAGCTAAGTATTTTGCAGTCAGTTTCCTTTTAGTGATATTTGACCCATTATCAAAGATAGATTTTGAAAAAGGAATACCAATTAATATTCATAGAGACAATGGGAAAGAAAATCCATTGCCTCCATTTCTTTTTATTGTTTCTAATTGTCCAAGAAAATTGAGCTTTAACCATGTCCATCTGGGAATTGTCTTTATTGATGATGCTTCTGAAAAATTCCCATAATATTGGGAATATTACATTCTTTTACCAGGAATTCACTCAGAATTTTTCTGTGTTACTTTTGGCCAATGATTGCTGTGATATTTGCAGAGCAAGACTCCTTATAAAACACTGTCAAAATCAATTGTGAAGAAGAAAGCTGAGACAAGAAGAGAATTTCCATTTAAGGTTATGTTATATTGCCATTTTTCTCACTGAGCCTTCACACATTTCCATCACCACAGTTTTCCAGCAGTGTCTCATTTTGCCTCTGATTGCTACAACGGTCAGTGAAAATACTTTCTTTGTGTTACCTAATTATTTAAATAGAACATAGGGTAGCTTGCCTTTGCTGCTGTTGCATCAGAGACTAAAATAGGATATAGAATAGCACATTTGGGCTTAGCATCAGAAAGACATGGGTTCTAATTCCTACTCTAAGCCACAACAGCTACGCCATCTTGGGAATGCGCTCACCTCTTTTATTCCTTCTGTGAACTGAAACAATTGTATATACCTGGTAAATGTATAAGGATGCAGTAAGTTAAGAAGTGAAATACACTTAGAATAGTGCTCAATAAATCGTAGCCACTATTGTTATAATTCCCACTTAAGTTGTGGAATGATTCCAGTATCATAACCTGAGGCAGGTTATGAAATAATGTGGTTTTTCTTCTAGTACAGTAGCCCTATATATTTCTGTTGTTATTTACTAATGAATATTTTGAGAGCAGACTTTCATAAAGCTATATTAGGCTTAGCAAAATAAAGAATTATGAAAAAAAAACAGTTTTGGAGAGAGAGATCCAAGATGGCCGATTAACAACAGCTCAGGATTGTAGCTCCCAGTGAAAGCGCAGAGAGCGAGTGGACGCCGCACTTTCAGATGAATTTTTGTTGCCCACAGACTAGGAGATTCCCGGCAGAGGAGCCACACGG